>SNQJ01S0021237.1:147875-164517 GCA_010110895.2 Picea sitchensis | reverse complement strand
AGTCTGTCAACTCATTTAAATAGCTCTGGGTTAATCTTCTCATCTGCCTTCAAAAATCATGGGTTTTAGGGAAATTCTTAAGGGAAAACTTTTGACATCTAGTCTAGGGAGCTTCCTTGAGAAAAACCGATCAATCATTCCTTTTAGGATAACTAATAAGGTTAGGATTAACCTAGACATGTTTCTGATCCAGCTAAAGTCAAAGAAATAAAAACACAACCTACTCTCTTTTCTTGAAAGTTTGTTTGAGAGTTTTCACGACCAAGGCTAGACCCCTCTGTTCTTAGGAAACTCTATGATTAGACATCCATGGTTAGGCAGGAAAAAGGATTTACTGTGGTCAAGGAGAGGGTAAGGGGGTTTTAGAAAAATTGTTGTATATATGACTGTTCTTAGAGACTTTCTTAATTAGCTTTTATAACCTTTCTTAAGTCCCCTTTTTTATTACTTCAAGATTTTTTTTTTTTTTTAACAAAAACGAATCGATGATTTATTCATTCATATTTCTTAGGACTTTTATCCCGAATTTTTTAAAATGGGATTTCATACCTTTGTTAGCTCCTATATTGCCAGCCCAAAGATTACTCGTTCATTACCTTTTTCATTGTGAGATACTTGATAGGAATACCTGTTCATGTCACCTTTCAGTACCTCAAGTCCATTGTTTCGTGAGAAACTTTCCCTACGAATAACATAACATTATAATCATTAGGAAATGTCATGAAAGAANTATTTATATATATATATATATATATATATATATATATTTGAAATCTATACAAAAAGCATGAAAACAAACTGGTATGTACAATGAGAATTTAGAAACACATTATTGCATGAATGTTTAAGATGCCACCCATTTACAGGGGCATTGAGAATGTATCCATCCAGGTTTTCTAATAACCAAGCATTTTTTCTTTCAAAGGCCAAGATCCTGTATGGGCCAAACCAGATCAGATCGAATTTGCCATGTTTTCCAGTGTCTTCTTTCCTGGCTTCCCATTTTAGGACCAATCTCCAGGGAGGAATTCTCTATCTTTAGCTTTCTGATCGAACAAGGCCTTCATTTTATCCTGATATCTTTGCAACATTTCATTTACTTCGGCCCTATTTTGTTGAACTTCGACCAACTGGTTTATCCTTCTGGTAATGTCGTTGGGTTCTTCATTCGAATCTTGCCAGAGTTTCATTACTGGCATAGCAAGGTTTATTGGTAAAATGACATCAGTTCCATATACCATCTGGAAAGGGGAAATCCCAATTGATCTTTTAGTACTTATTCTGTTGGCCCATAGAGCATATTTTAAATGGATATGCCATACTTTCTTGTTTTAAGTCAAAACCTTTTTTATCACGGTAATCAGGCTTTTGTTAGATGATTTAGCCAGACCATTACCTTGTGGATAGTAAGCTGTGGAGTGTCCTAGTACGATGTTATATTTTTGGAAAAAAATTATCATGGCCATTGAATTAAATGCTTGCACGTTACCAGTGACTATCTTTCGAGGACAACCAAACCTGGATAAAATGTTATCTTCCAAAAAACTGATTACTACCAAATCAGTTGCATTTCTTGTGGGGATAGCTTCCAACCATTTAGTGAAATAGTTAGTAGCAGTTAGGATCCATTTGTGTTGCGCACTGAAGTGTGGATGGGTTTCTCCAATGAAATCAAGTCCCCATTGCTGAAATGGGGCTTCGATTTTAACTGGAATTAGGGGCAAATATGGGACCTTCCGCTTGCCTGTGAACAACTGACAAGGGACACAATTTCAGACTTTAGTGTTCACCTCTGTGAGAAATTTGGGCCAATAATATCTGACTCTTAAGATTTTATAAGTTGTTTCTCGCCACGCATGATGTCCTCCACACACTCTGACATGGAATTCATCCATAACCCCTTCAGTTCCAGTTTCGACTAAACACCTCAGTAGGAAACCCAAGGGGTATTTTCAATACAATTTAGCATCTATGATACAATATTTTACAACATGTAACTTTAGCGTCCTATATTTAGATGGGGTTAACTCACTAGGACATTGAAGAGTAAGTAGGTAATGGACGATGTCACGATACCAGGCCGAAGTAGAAAACTTGTCTTAAATTTCAGTTGTAGGTGCAGTGACATCGAGCTCATCTATTTCTAGAAATCTCTCGTTTTCTTGAAGCTGATTTATCCCAAGTGCTTTTAAATTCAATTCGGAAAGAAATTTGGCCAAACCCTGACCTTTGATAATTTTAATTGGTTTGAATTCTAGGTCAAACTCCTGGATCTTAGCTAACCACCTACCTCTTCTTCCATCGGTGTCTGGTTGCACTAGGATATCTTTAACAGAGCTAGAGGGTACATAAGCAATGATCTTTGAGTGAAACACGTAAGTTCTGAAAGCCTTGAGATATTTCACCATTGCATAGGCCTGTTTCTCCAATATATCATATTTCAACTCAACATCTCTGAGACTTTTTGCTAAAAAATGCAATAGGCCGCTCAAAACTTTCCTTTTTTTTTTGTAACAATACAGCTGCGATAGTATGTTTTGAAGCAAAAGAAAATATCAAAAACTCTTTTGTGTAATTTGGGCTTGCCAAGACCGGTGCTTCTCTTATTACTTTCTTGATGCGTTGAAATGACGCTTTGGATTTGCTTGTCCATCTCACCCCGCTGTCCTTTTTAAGCATATCTATTATCAATTTTACAATTTCAGCAAAGTTATTGATGAATCTCCTCAAGAAATTTATTTTTCCTAAAAAAAACTGAATTTCTTTTACATTTCTAGGAAAAATTATAGTATCTATTGCCTCAACCCTTTTTGGATCGATTTTGATTCCATATTTACACATGATATGGCCCAAGAGTTTACCTTCTTGCATTGCGAAATGAGATTTCTTGGGATTAAGTGACAAACCAAATTTTCAGCATTTCTCAAAGGTTTGTTTAAGGTGAATTAGATGTTCTGCATCAGATTTAGAGAACACAGTCAGGTCATCAAGATAGATAACAACGAACTTATCTCTTTCACCCACGAAAGCGATATCCATGGCTCACTGAAAAGCTGCCCCTGCATTCATTAAACTAAAAGGCATTTTATCATACATAAAAGTACCCCAAGGGGTAGTGAAAGCAGTTTTTTCTTTATCGTCTTGATGCACTGCGATCTGATTGTAACCTGAAAAACCATCAATCATAGACATTCTGTTAGCTCCAACTACTTTTTCTAAAACATGATCCATCTTAGGTAATGGGTAATTGTCTTTGAGTGATGGTCAATTCAGGTTTCTAAAATCGACACACAATCTGATCTCACCAGTTTTCTTTCTCACTAGGACTAAATTAGCTACCCACTCAGAGTATCTCAGTGGAACTATGATTTTAGCATCCAGAAGGTTTTTGACTTCTTTTTCTATCACCGATAATAGGATAGGGTTAATCTACCTGAGTTTCTGCCTAAAAGGTTTGATGTCTGGTTTTAGTGAAATTTTATGTTCCATGATAGTCGTATCATAAGTTCTCAAATCATCATAAGACCAAGCAAAAACATCTTTGTATTTTTTAAGAAACTCATCATATTTAATTTTGATTTCGGGAGATAGGTACTTGGATACTTTAACTAATCTAGGACTCTCTTCGGTACCTATATTTCAATATTCGACCTCTTCCGACTGAGGCTGTAAGGTAGTTTTCAAAGGGATGTCATCATGATTAAAGAGCCTTTCTAAGGGAATTAGGCCCTTGGGTATCTGATTATTTTTTAAAACAAGCATACAGTGATTAACGATTTTATCCTGGAACTCTTGGGGGTCTTCCCCTTCCTGCATGATCCAAATAGGATCATTTTGGTTCTCTTGGTCAACATGCGTTTTAGCGAAATCGTCTACTGTTTCTAAACATTTTCGGAGTTGTTCATCATCCTCAAAGACTTTCCAATGTTGTATGTTATTGGGTATGGAATGCCTATGTCTCATTTGTATATGATATTTTAGTTTGAAAGTAGTGGGAGGTGCGAAAGTCAAAGCAGCTTCGGCTAAAGCATCCGCTTGTTGATTTTCTTCTCTTGGGATGAAGTGAATATTAACAGTGGAGAATTTTTTTTTGATTAGGTCCCAAACACAATTTTGATATGACCTTAACCTAGGATGTTTGGCCTAGTACTGGCGATTAACCTATTTCACGATCAACTCTGCATCACCAAAAACTTCCAAGTTTTTATTTTTCATTCTCCTAGCGGCTTCTAACCCTAACACTAGAGCTTCGTACTCACATACATTATTAGTGTGGTAAATGTTCCACTATAGACTATAAGAGAAAGGGATAATGAATTGGTTACCAGGTGCCAGAAAAATTACTTCATCCCCAGCTCTAAGATAAGATTAGGCACTGTCAAAAAACATTTTCCAAACACCAGTGCTATATACATCTTGTTCTATTTGTTCTTTTTCTTTTTTATCTCCTGTACGACTTTCTTCTATACACGCATCAACATCATCATCTATAGATAATATACAATTACCTAAATCCTGATCAACAATATATACAAGATAATTATTTGGGTTGAGAGGGTCACTAATCGTAAATGCTAACCTGGTTTCCCTGTACAATCGCATGAACTATCCTCTGAAAACTTGAATTTTTTCGTACATCATAGCAAGTTGAAGGGAACCTCCAAGTTTAGCACCCCAAGACTAGGAAAAGAGCATGCCATATTTTGGGGGTATATCTGTGACAACCACATCCATTAAAATGCTTTTTGCAGGTACATATGCAAGGTTTACGACTAAGTATTTTATCATGCCTATACACTTGACTTTCCTCGAGTCAAATGAATATAAATATCCATAAGGCCTGGTGATTTCTAGGCCGAGTCTGTCCATGATTGATTTAGGCATCAGATTGTGAGAGGCCCCAAAATATAACATGCAGTTATGGAGCAGATGGTCGAAAATAGTCAAAGTGATGTAGAAAGGGGCAACAGTGTCTCTGGCACCTTCGAAGTGTGGGCCGAAAATTATGTTAGGCTTATCATCTTCTAATTTAATAACATTGGCCTGACTTTCATTTTCCGAAAAAATAATCATTTTAGCAATTTGTTTTCGGTATATCGGGTTTTTGGCCAGTTCGATAAGGGGAATAGGGATTTTGATCTTATTGATTTCATTCTATAGATTAAAACTTCCAATGGTTTTGTGGATTTCCATGGTTTTAGTCTCCTGCCCTTTCTTTTCATCCTTCCTTGGTTGAGGGGCCTTTGTTTCGGTAACAGGGGTGTCTAGTTTCTGCGTGCTTAAGGGTGGCGTTTCCACCATCCTTGTTTTAATAGACTGTATGTTAGTGGTCTTAGTCCCTTCAGTCTGTTTTTCAATGATTTTTGAAACTGCTTGGTCAGTTTCAACCCTCGGCAGTATCTTTTTAACTGGAGCGGTTGTGGAAACCCTGTTTCTAGGTCTTAGGTTGTACTTCTGGTGGAGCTCAACCATTATACCATCTTCTATTCCCTGATAGGTCGAATCTTACGAAACACTGTTGTTTTTGTTACTCTCAGTCCTATACTCTGTAGTCAAAGACTTTTCCTAATTGTGTTTTTTTTATATAAGGTTGTAAGTAGTCATCGCAAAGATTGTTCATATCCTCTTCTAACTCCTCGAAATCCTCCACATCTTGTCCTCCTATAAAGTTTTCTCTTTTAAAAGGGGTTTGGATTTTTTTATCTTCATTCTTAATTTGTTTTTGGTGGTTTTGAGGATTAGGGTTCTTCTTGAACTCCTTTCTAGGGTAATGTTCATTATTAGATTGATCTAGTTCTAGTCTCAATATTTTATTTGACAGTTCTTTGATGATTCTATCCATATCATCCATTTTGTCTTTTGAAGATCTTCCTGATCCAGAGGGTCCTCCTTGCTCCCTGTATCGTCTCATTTCTTTATTTCCAATCTCAAATTTGGTTTTCATCTTCCCCGATGTCATCATTTTAGATTCAATTTCCAAGGCATCATCTTGCATCTTGGTGAGATCTATTGATCTTCTCTCCCTTAATAATAGGGCGAAGTCGGGGTCAAAATCTCCAGTGAAAGTCACTTTCGCTACAGGTTGTGAGGGTTTGACCTCGGTTAGGATCTTATTGTACAATTTATTGAATCGTTGGGTAAACTCAAGAATTGATTTAGAGTTTTTCTTTTGAAGAGCCCCAAATTCGGTTAGATAATAAAGATGGTCTTTCCGCTCAACCCACTATATGATAAAAGCATTTGTTCATCGTATGATGGTATAGATCCAACTGCTAGGCCTCGAAACCAGGTTCTTACTTTCCCTTCAAAAGTTTGAACCAAGAGTCTGGAGTAAACATCTTCATGTTCCAATCCAAGAATGTCAGCGAATTGATCGAAAAAAATTATGTGTTCAGCTGGCGTTAAATCTCCCTCTCCCGTGAACTTGGGAAGTTTTTTCATGTAATTTTCTGGTAAATCGTGGAGAGGGACTGGTAGAACTAGAGGGGTATATCTTGTAGAAACCTTTGCAAATATCCGAGGAGGCAATACTTTCCCACCTGATCCTCCACCTAGAACACCTGCGACAACACCTCCTTCCCCACCTTCTCCAGCCACGACCATTGTGGCTTTAGCGGTAAAATTTTGGGGGTTATAAGGAAGGGTTTCAAGAAATCAGTTATTGACGGGGAGGAAACTTGAGAAAAATGAGCTTGGGGAATGTGGACTGGTTCCTTCAGAATCGCAGGGTGAAAATATAGGAGAATCAACAGAAGTTGAGTTGAGATATATAGGATAATTGTTTGAGTTTTGAGAGGTGGGAAATCAAACCTTGAGAAGCGAGGGAGATTCGGTCACAACAAGAAGTGAGGTAGATATTCGTTCTCTATTGGTGTGGGAACCGACTGAGAAAGCTTCGGTCTTAAAAACAGGCAGAACCAAATTTGATTCAGGGGTTGTAACTTTATCATCGAAGTATTCCCTGTAAGGGGGTGGAATACTTGATTCATCGTGTTGATCTTCAGAGTCAGACTGTGTAAATTTAGGTTGATAATTTTTATTTGTTGATGAGGTAGTCTACCAGAAGTATCTTCTTGATTTTAGAATTTGTTTTGGGTCGGAAAAAGGTGAAATCTGCTTATCGTCTGGATTCTTCCTGGTGTTCTTCTGGTTAAGAGCCAGTTTAAACAATGTGGAGTCTCCAAGTGAAAGATAAAGGTAGCCTTAGAATGTTTTCAAACTTTGTTCACTATCAAAGAAGGAAAATGTCAATGTCGTTCTTCCCAGGGAAAAATCTTCGTTTCTTCGTTCCCTGGCAACGGTGCCAAAAAGATGTTGTTCCTGAGTTTATACTTTAAGGCTCTAAAGTATACTGTCAAGGCATCTGAAAAGATAGAGGAAGTTGAGAATAGAAAAAATAAATGATAAGAAGGTGAGGACTATAGTTGGTTTCTCAACTATCTCTGTCGAAATTCCTAGTTTTCCTGAATACTGATATCTCTCTCAATTGCTGCCCATGAACGTTCTAACTCAACCCAGTTATTTTCTGTTTGTAAGATAGTGTTAAATAAATTTAGGGTGATGTTGGTTTGATTTGAAAGACCAGGTTCGATGTTAGGTTACCTTGAAACTTGTACTGTCATGAAGGATAAAGGTAAAGGAGACACAATTCTGTGTTTTCGTTTTAGGCTTTGTTATCTCTATTTCACAATATAAAGAGAATGATTTTAAAACATGAATTAATAGAATGACTAAATTAAAGGCCGTTTCTTGTATCTGAGTTAAATTTAAAGGAAAGTAAACATGCATGATATGAGGAAAAACATAAAGTTATTAACAAGGTGAGGCATCAATTGAAGAGGAATCTCACATTGTAAAAGAAGACTATGAAAACAAGAAAAATATTAATGAAGCATATGATATTGAAATCTAAACATTCACATGTCTTATATCTGCTGATAATCGATACAGAGGAAAAACTGTAAATGATTTAAATAACAAGAATACTAATTTCCATAGTAGAGGTTGTACTAAATTGTAGCCAAGCATTCATATGGAACGCATATATGAAAGAAAGATGAAAAAACAGGGGAACACATAACTCAAACTTGACAAAATCTGGAATCTTCAATCTGCATTTGTATTAATTCAGATTCTCTTGAAAATTACTTCATCACAATGACTTTTTAGAGAAACAAAAAATACCCATTTCAGTCTTCGCTCCTTGTATTTATACGAGGTCATCAATACTTGATGGTTAGCAATCTCCTACTTTTTAGGAGAAAAATAGTTACAAAACTGCAACCTTAACCGTTGCATGATTAACTTTTGTTTGTCTATCATTTCAATAGTATAATATTTCAAATGATACTTCATTGTTTAGTTGAAGTCTCTCCCTCCTTTGATGCTATACATTCAATACATTTCTCCTGAAAATAAACAAAATTTCTAGGAGGTGTCGAAATATCCTTAGTTTCAAACAGATACAAATTTCTTTGGACCTTGGGGAACTGGTCTTCAAATCCTTTATCAGCAAACCTGATCACTTGCAACTTTAAATTGGGTTGTACCAGCCATCTGTCTATTAGGTTGGCATCGATTTCCTTCAACTGTGAAATTTCCGCCTGAATCTCCTTCAATCTCTTTTTGCAAGTCAACTGCTGTTTCATAATGTTTATCTGCACCAGTGGCTTAGAGCAATCATTTATTTCAATACCTAACGCTTGCTTATCCAAAAAATCAAATATTCCCTCACAATCATCCTTGATTTCTTTGACTATCTTTTTGTTTTCGGATATGTTTATTTTCCATACCTTGAGCATTATGTCTCCTTTTATCTGTTCTGTGACAGCAAGCTTTAGGTTTGTCAACATCCCTCTATTTCCTGAACATGCAAATGCTTTCTGGAAGGTATTCCTTGCTTCTTTAGCCTCCTTTTCTAGTAAAATAATATTATCAAGGGATTTGCTTACCTCTTGAAAGTAATTCTGGATGATCTCTATTTTGGAGATCAATTTCTGCTTCTCAACTTCTATCTTTGTATGTGCTTCCAGTGAGAGGGTATGGAAAGCCTTTAAGTCTACAAATCGGAATTTTTTCAAATTTAACTTAACCTATAGCTGCTTTACAAGCTCCTTTTGTTGAGTAACCTGCACCTGACTTGCTTGTATTCTCTGTTTCATTTCATCCAGGCTTGATATGAGTGATTGAATTTCTTTCCTTTCAAAAACTCTGGCCTGCTCCAAGATTTTATTCACCTCTTCTCTAATGTTTTTCTCAGCATTATTTAATTGGTCTTGCAATTGAGCTATTATGTGGTTACTCTTATTTATCCTTGTTCTCATTTTTTCCATAGTAAAAAGGTTTGTTTTTTCCATGGCTCCCATGGAGTCTGCTACCTCTGTAGTGAAATCCTCCTCTTCTAAATTCTGGCCATCTACCAAGACCCTATGCTTCTTCACCATACCCCCATCTTTCTTATACATCTCTTATTTTAGAACAACCTTCCTCTTTTTGCTCAGAAAATAATCTGAAGGATGGATCTCATCTTTGGAGATAGGGGTGAGATCACTAACATATATGGCTCCCATCTGTGGGAGTCCAAAGGTGGACTGTAAAGGGGTTAAGGAAGCTATGGGACTTCCTAGCTCTGTATGTCTTGTTTCTCCTATGGCCTTAGGTATATTGACATCAACAACAAGTGATGAAGGGGGAGTGGACTTACTAGACTCGGGAGGTGTCCCAGTCCTCCTCTCTTTTTCTGTCTCTGGATTTTCTGTCTGTAAGGCCTCTTCATTTTGTGAAGACCTTTCAATATCCTGTGGAATTTCCTTTGGGTTGACTTTATCCCGTGTTTCTTGTCCAAATCCTGGAGGAGTATCCTCTTGTTCTTGAGGAAGGGTGATTGCTTCTCCTTGCAGTACTTTGGGCATGCCACTCCGTCTATGCTTCTGGAAGGTCTGAAAAATAGCTTGCAAGTCAGACGACATTGTCTGTACCCTCTCTAACACCTCCTCATAGGTCCTATTCCCTTTGAAAATGTCATCACAAGGGGACTTCTCATGTTCATAAGTCTTCATATTACAGTGGGCCATGTGTTTTCCCACTAACTGGTAAGGGTTGTGCTTCCTATGTTCGAGGTCTACCAATTTTACCTCCTTCAGTGATGCCACTTCAACTTTGGAATGACCCAAGTTGAATAGTGAAAATTTCCCAATCTGAACGGGAAAAACTGGCCAATAATTCTTTTGATCCGTCTTTAGTTCTATCCCAATTCCACCTGTTACTATTCGATGAGCTACCTCCCTACACACCAGTCTGTCAGGGAGGAATTTTGGGAGTGCATGTGGAGGGATTGAACATCCGAAAAATCTGATGTAGGATAAATTCTCCTCTATAAACCAATCAACAACTGCCCTGAGGCTTCCTATGACCAACTCTGAAATTCGGGGAGGTGCACAACCATACAACATCTGATGTAGTGGTATCACCATGAAATGACAGATTTCATAGAATGAGTCCTTGGCCTTTTCTTCCCAAAGTTTAGAATGATATTCATGAATAGGTTCCGGGTAAGTCAGATTCCAACTCCAATTCATCAAAGGGAAAGGAGTTGTGAATCATATAGCATCCATGATGTATGCAGACATATAAAAGGCTACTGGTCAGCCTTTGGATCTTGCAGTTTGATATTCAATGACCTCCTTCGCTATGTTATCGGATAAAATCTTATCCCAATTGAAGCTGTAACCTTCTGCTGCCTCGTGCAAAAGAGGTACCCATTCTGCAGGGAAATGGGTGGGACTTTTCTTCCCGAAAAGTCTACATAACATAATCGCCACATAGACCATATACTCATTTAACGAGGTTGTGGCATAAATACCATGGGTGTCGGCCCTGAATTTTTCTTCGTGTCTCCACCAGTCTTTGATTATGCCAAGATACGTTTGGTCTGACTCAAAACATTCTTTCCTTTGAAAATCACTCACGAAATCTTTATTATAAATATACTTGGGACTGGGAGATAGTTTATACATTACTTGTATATGCTCCGGTTTGAAAGAGCCAATGACGACCCCTCGGCTGTCCAAAATGCTTCTTGTCTGCACGTTTGTTATCTCTAAGGCCCAACTGATCATGTCATTATGAGTAATGAGTCGCATCCATGTAGCTACTTTGTGAAGCTCAGACTCCGCTATGTCTCAGAGTTTTTTGTCATCATCATGAGGGAAATTCTTAATTTCATAATCCAGAGTTTCGAAAATTTTCCTCCAGGATTTTATGGAATCGATGGCATGTGGTATTGTATCAGATACAACGTCTCCGTCTGGACTCAAAATTTTTGCAACTTCCTCGCTTTTCTTGGGTGACTTCTTAGGTGCCATGATATTTGCACTGGACCAGAAACCTGTTTATAGAGAAAATGTGTATAGAACCGGATAAATGCGACTTGCTACAAATGTAAAGGATAATAATGAAGTTCGAAACAAAGGACTTTTATTAACCCTTAATTTGTGTTATAACGAGCGTACAGACACATGCGATGAAAAATTAATGATTTAATGGAAAGATATGCCATGAGATACGCTTTCACGTCAAAAAATATCTCCATTTATCCGTTATTAATACTACCGTATATCAACAATTTCAAAAGTGGAGTTTCGAAAATCACTGCCTTCCTCAATTCTTGAAATGAGAAAGGTAGCTTAGTTATCACTAATCCTGTTTTGAAAACATCTTAACCTTAATCTTAGACGTTGTTTTAAAGAAAACACGATTTCGCATTTTAGAACTTCGGGGATCCTGTTGTCAGGAGATATGTCATAAGCAAACCTCGGATCGTGAAATTGTAATGGGATTAGTGGGGCACTAATCGCGTATTAAATCTTTAATTCATCAAGATTAGTGATTAATTATTTTTTACTTTTGCTTTTCAGAAAATCGAGGATCGAGAGTTCGAAGGTTGAGAGTTTGAAAAAGCTTTAGTAGAAAGAAAACCGAATCACAAAAGATTAAGGGAAAGATGATTACATTTAAGAGTTTAATTAATTACGGATTAAAGAGTACTTTGTGGAAAGTGACGAAAAATGTAACATTTATTCCCCCCCCCTTTTTATTTATTTTTATTTTTTAATATGTTAAATGGTTTCGAGATTTTGGCACTAAGAAATTGGGATGGTTGAAGATCATACCTCGAGAAAAACCAAATCTCGAAACCCGAAAATGAATGAAATACTCTGACTCCCTTTTTTGGACTAAGGGCGGCTCCATGACTTAGGAAAAGATGAAGCTTCAATTTTAAAGGGTAGAAAAATTTAAACTTTGTGTCAACAATGCATATGAGTTCAGATCTATTTTGTAGCTAGATGTCTTGCGCAAGATCATGATGAATCTTGAAGGTTCTATGAACCCACCTAAGTATTATCCTTTCCCTTCCCTATCCATTTGTCTCAACAATGCTTTGTGTGAGACTTCTTCTCTTTGGAGGAGATGAAAATACCAATGCTCTAGAGTGATCAGTATCTTTTGTTGGTAACCTGAGAAGGACCCTGGTCTGATCAAACTTGTCGAAAAAAATGGTTTCATTGCCGAGACTTGTGTTAAAAGGGAACCTATAGGGAGGATGCTTCCACGTATTCATAGATCTAATATTGACCAATGGTGGGAAAGAAACTGCGACTCCTTCATATGGAAAGAAGTGGAGCTGAGGGGAAAATCTATGGAAGATACTCGTGAGGCAGTCTTTTAATTAGAAAGATCGAGCGACCAGTATGAAAAATTCTGGGTTAAGTTCCCAGAAGAACTTTTCCATTGGATAAATAGGCTCCAAGAAGCTCTAGAGTTCCAAGAATGAGTCAAGAGGACCTATACTTGGGATACAAAAAAATTGTAACACTTCATTGGTTGGATTGTCCAGTCACGTGAGTGATTGATTTCTGGGTCAATACCACATTATAAGGACACATTATTGAGTTTGCAACCGAGAATCACCAATAGTTTTCATAAGTAGAGGTAGATTTCAAGAAAGACACAAGGGGAAGACTGTTGAGAAAAATCCCCCTCTGGATTAAAGTTTTCTTGATGGAAGAGGGGATGCTGACTATGTCCCCAACTGTGATGGCAGTGTAAACATCCTCGCTTGGGGTAGGGCGAGGTTGGGGTAGAGTCATGGCCTGAGAGAGGGTAAGGGTTCTTTGATAAGCGGGGGAAACAACAAGAAATGGACTCAAAATATGAGCGAGCCTTGAAAACAACTTCCATAGTTGAGAAGTGGTAGCACGGAAAGATCAAGAAAGAAACAAGACAGTCCTCGAAGTTGCGGAAATAAGTTGGACTAGGAGAAGCATAGGAAAGATAGATGGATGAGTTGTAGAAGATGAGAAGATAGGAAAGACTGGCTAGTCAAAGGTTAAGTGAGAGATAAGGAAGTCCCCATGAGGGTGGACAAGAAGGAGAAGGTGTAGAAGCAAGAGAGGAGGAAGCCAACATGGATCTTGAAGAGGAAAGCAAATATTCAACCCCGATGACAGGAAATATCGGGAATCCAGCTGAAGAGACCGCTCCAGAGGAAGAAAATGAGACCCCTCAGATCAAAGAAAACAACCCTGAAGCCAGTGGCACTAGCTCCGAATCACCCATACCCCAACTGTCTTCTATAAAGTGGTAAGTTTGATACTACCCTCCTATGCTAATTATGTTCTAGCACAATTAGTTAGTCAATCACAATAGGACTGTTAGGTTTCATTTTGATAAGATCAACAAGATCAACAATGGATGGTCACACGGGAGGTTCGATTTCCCGATACCCAGAATTCTGGGGTAAGGGAGATGAAGATGTGGAGCAACACTGGTTCTTGTGCGAAGAAATCTAGAGATCCAGAGGGACTCCGGATGTGAATAAGTTGGTTGAGTTCCAAACTACCTTGAGAGTTCGCTTTCTCAAGGTACAAACAAGGTTCATAATGGAGTTTAAACTACCTCAGTCAGAACAACAAGCTTTGTTTGAGTTGCATGAGATCCAACAAAGGGAAACTGAATCAGCTTGGGAATACAACCAAAAGTTTAAAGATGATATAGGGAGGTTATCACATCCAATCCATGAGGAACATTAAAGAGAATGGTATATTCAGATATTTCTACCTTTGACACAGATTCCACTAATGCAACAATGGATAACCACTTTGACAGAAGGCTTGGAACAATCGATGAAGATTGAAGCCATGGAGGGATATCCTTAGAGCCTGAGAGTGACCAGATCCCCAACAGATGTGAATTTGACGCAACTACAAGGGAAAATATCATCTCTTACAGAAAAGATTCAAGAATTGAGATACTTAGACTAGGACGACCGTAGGTCTGGTGCACCAGATGTTATACAAAAGGACATCTGGTGAATGAATGTCCATGAATGAGGGGAATGGGACCTCCTCAAAATTCGATGGGACCCTCACCAGGACCCACATGAGGAGTTGCGTAAGTGTATGGGAATTTACCATTCCATAAACCTACTCCATATCATGCTTTTCCAGGGAACCAACCAACACCATCAATTGAGTATTCTGATATTTTCCGAATCCATGGACATGGGTCGAGACAATGCCCCATTATGCAAAAATATTCGACAGTACCAAATACAATACACTGTGAGTTCTACACATATACCACACATACTACCAATCAATGTAGAGAGTTGGATGCACTTGTAGACAGGTTGGACCGAACAACATTCAGGGTGAATGAAAACCCTCAGGGACCGGGAAGAGGTTGAGGAGGTGGAGTCGGAGGAGACTTTAGAGGAGGAAGAACCGGGGGAAGAGGGCCAAGCAGATGTTATAACCGTGATGAGAAAGGCCATATGGCTAGAGACTGTCCTCATCCAAGGCAACCATGGTGCTTTCACTGTAGAACCAATGGGAACGCAACTGAAGACTGACCAAAACTAATTGCAAAATGGGAAGATCAGGTACGTCAACGAGGAACTAAGCTCATTAGTTCAGAAATCAAGAGAGTTAGTAAAGGAAAATTCCCCAACCTCAATATCGTCACTCGAGGAGGAGAAAAGACAGGAGTTGATGCTGATAATCTACCGCATATCCAAAAAGAAACACCTAAAGAAGATAGGTATGACCCTATAAAACATAAGTTGTTCTTTAAAAATTCCATAGAAGTATTTCAAAATATCCCTAGCCCTGAGATGCAAGAGAAACCCCCATAGTCTATTGTTTACCCTAAGACTGCGCAAGTCCTTTCTTCACCCCCTGCACCCAGAAACCCCGTAGTCACACCGAGACAACTTGAGCAACCTCAAAATGTAGTCGAACTTTGGTTTTAATTATTATATGATATTCTCGGGAATTACCAATTAATAGAGAAGTTACACAATGCGCTATACCTAGTTTTAGGGAATGAAGAACCTGCAAAAGCAAGAATAAGTACCAAACTTCCTGAGAAGAGTACTCAGAGGGTGCAGACAAAGAAAGTATGAACTGGAAAAGAATTCAGACTAGTAGCCCAGTTAGACGAATTTGAGATTAAGGGTGTCATGTTGGATCTAGGATTTGATGTGAACATTCTACCTAAAAAGACTTGGGAAGTGCTAGGAAAACCCTAGTTGACATATTCCCCAATCCAGCTAAGGATGGCCAACCAATATTGTATTTTCCCCATAGGAAGACTAGAGAATGTGGAAATAGATGTTGCGGGAGTGAAGAAAATAACTAACTTTGAGGTGATTGAGATCATGGGGGATAAGGACCCTTACCCTGCACTACTTGGGATTGATTGGGCATATGAAAACTATGCAATAATCGACCTAAAGAAAGACACCATGACATTTGAAGCAGATGGAATCAAGGTAGTTTAACCCTTGGATCCATATGTAGGTCCCAGATATAAGGAGCCGACATACAACAATATCGAGGGAGAAGACTTGGATCATATGTACACTATAACAATAGGAACATGAGATGATTACATAAATCCTACTGCTGATGTATCAGTAAGTTGGAGGAGTATACAGTCAGTAGACGAAGATTCAGAACTAACATTTGACAATTGACAGCAAGGCTCATACGAAAGATTCTCAAGGAGATGCACAACTATCAAAGCAACTAGATGGGTTGGGATCGAGTTCAGAGAACACCCAATATATGATGGTACCTAAGGACTTGATAGTTTTCTGCTCAGCATGGAAGAAAAGGTAGTAGAGGATCAAAGGATATCAATACTATATTTATCCCTCCAGGACACCCTTGCCAGATGGTGGGCCAATCATAAAGCCTTACTAAAAAATTGGGACGATGTGAAGCAAGTTATCAAGTATAGGTTCTAGAATAAGTAGCAGTTGGAATTAGAGATGCAGATAGATTTCCAAGTTGCACAATTGTTCAACGAAGAATACGATCCTAGAGAACATATTGAACAATGTGTGACACAATGGAAAGTTGCGGAAATACCCTCTCACTTCTAGGTTCAGGTATTTCCCCACTCACTAGGTCCAATCCCGAAAGCTTGGTTAATACATGAAGAAACCAGAAGACAGAGAAACAAGTGGAAAATGTTGGCAGATCACTTTTGCAAGGAATTCTCATTTACAAGTAAGTACCCTGAGCTTGAAGTAGTCCTGCAGAGAATTAAAGAATTTCTCCTTACAGACAATAGTAAT
>SNQJ01S0021237.1:124836-147865 GCA_010110895.2 Picea sitchensis | reverse complement strand
TGCAATCAAGGTAAGACTACACATGCATGCTACTAATCTACTAGAGGGTTAGAAATAACACATAAATCAAATAACATAGATGAGATTCATGAACTTGGGACGGGAAAAGCATATTTTTCATTAGTCTAAAAAATGAATCACTTACAATGAGTTCTGAGACTGGCCACCGTTCCCCGATCCTGATCCTGGGCTCCTCCTCTTCTTTTGTCCTCCAACTGCTGCAGCATGAAGTTCTCCTGAAGCCTGAGGCAAAGCTAAAGGGTTGGGACAATAATGGACTTGGCAATTTGGCAGAGTTTCTTTGCTATTATTTTTCCTCCTTTGAATAGTACCCCTACCCCTCCTTTTATAGGCTAGAAGGAGCTAGGGTTTTAGGCGAACTCTCGGCCATGCATGGCGGAGAGTTCCAGTTAACTGACAAAAAGCCTCGTGTCCCGGTGGAAACTTTCCTGATTTCTTGCTTTGTTAGGTACCCGTGGGCTGTAGTGGGTTAGCCCGCGGATACCCGCATGCAGTAGAAGGTCAGCAAGCGGTCACCCGCACCCAGTGAAAGGTTAGGGCGCAGGTCCCTTGATTTAAGTGGTTTTTTGAGGATTTGTTCAACATGGCTTTGGCTAGGAAGAGGCATGAGTTGGCCTGATGCCAGGTAAACCTGTGTGGTGCATTTTTGGGTTATAACAAGTAGTATGTGCAAAACATATCCGAGAACTTCAGACTAATCTTCACCTAACCTCAAACAAGAAGCCTATAGAATGCTATAAGATTAGTAGGGATTCAGAAATACCAAATGATTTAGAGGAATTGAGAAACCTAGCCATTAAAGAGACAGAATGGAACAAAGAAATCTAGAACATCATACCCATTCAGACCGATAGTTCTTATAATCACCCATTAAAGTTGCTTAAAGTAAATATAGGGACCACAGAGAAACCTAACATAGCTATGGTGGGAGATTACTGGGATGAGAAAACTAGTCAAGAAATACAGAGTTTGTTGCGAGAGTATGAGGATTTGTTCCCAAAGACCTTTTCAGAGTTAAAGGGGATCAAAGGAGTTATGGGAGAAATGAAAATCGAATTAAAATCAGGATCGAAGCCTATGAGGCATATACCATATGCCTTAACCCTAGAGTAAAAGAGAAGGTTAATAAGGATATAGACAAGATGTTGGAAGCTAGACTTATTTTTGCAGTGGAAGAAGCAGAATGGGTCAGCCCAATAGTCATCCAAAGCAAGAAAGGCACATAGGATATCAGGGTCTGTGTAGACTATAGAAGCCTTATCTCTGCCTATGTGCATGACCCTTTCCCAACACATTTTACTGATGAGGTTCTAGAATAGGTTGCGGGGAAAGAAGCATACTCATTCACAGATGGATTTTCAGGCTACCACCAAGTAAGGATTTCCAAATAGGAAAAAAAGAGGACCAGATTCATAACAAAATAGGGGTATTTTTCATACAATGTGATGCCATTTGGCTTAAAGAATGATAGTTTTCTCCAGGATTGTAATAATATATTTTAGAGAGTTCATTCACAAGTCTATAGACGTCTATATGGATGATTGGACGATATACAATCTGCTCAAGGAACATGTAGCGTTGTTACATCTGATGTTTGACAGATGCAGAGAATTGGAGATATAATTGAATATCATAAAGTGCATCTTCTATGTACCACATGGAAATTTGTTGGGCCACATAGTATGCTAAGAGGGAGTACTAGTAGACCCAACCAAAGTCACATCTATTGTGAATATGCCACCTCCTACGAGTGCTAAGCAGTTGCGCTCCATGCTAGGACACACAGGGTACTATCGCAGGTTCATCAAAAGATATGCAAACATTACTGCACCTCTCGAAAACATATACCCCAGAATGTGATAAAGCATTTGAGACCCTAAAGGAGAAGCTTAGCACAACACTGATTATGATATTCCCAATCTGGGAAAATGAATTTCACGTTCACATAGATGCTTCAGGTATTTCCTTAGGAGCTATCTTAGCGCAACTTGGAGATGGAGCCATGGATAATCCTATCTATTTTGCGAGCAGTAAGTTTTCACAAGCTGAGTGCAACTACACAACGACAGAAAGGGATGGTTTAGCCATGATTTATGCTTTGTAGAAATTTAGACATTATTTGTTAGGTTCTCATTTTAAGTTCTTTACTGATCATTCTGCATTGAAATATCTAGTTAACAAACCTGTATTGGAAGGGAGAATTTGTAGATGGTTGCTACTATTTCAGGAATTCTCTTTTGAAGTAATTATTAATCTTGGAAGATGCAACACAAGACCTGATCACCTGTCTAGATTAGAGTCAGGGGAAAGTGGTGGAGCAGTTGATGATCAACTCCTAGATGCAGATTTGTTCCAGGTTGAGGCCATACTAGAGTATTTGGAAGACATAATGGTCTTCTTAAGTAAAAGAGCCTGCCCAAAAAAATATTCCACAAACCAGAAACACCATATGGTTGTTAGAGCATCGGACTATCAGTTGATTGCAGGGAAATTGTATAAATTGGGACTAGATAGTATCCTCAGAAGATGTGTCTTGGATCATGAAAGGTAGAATATACTATGGGAGTGCCACAATAGAGTTGTGGGAGGTCATGTAGGAGGAAATGATACTGCACAGAAAGTCCTCTAAGCTGGACTTTAGTGGGAAACACTCTTCAAGGATGCAAAGGCATTTGAGAAGTGGGAAGTTGACTTCATTGGACCGATCAACCCCACAACTAAGAATTCAAAGGATAGATACATTATTACCGCAATTGAATACCTTACACATTGGGCGGAGTCAACAATTGTTCATGATTGCTCGATCGATAGTCCTGCTAGGTTCATTTTGAGAATATTATCACTCGAATTGGATGTCCTAGGAGTCTAAACAATGATCAGGGAGCTCATTTTATTAGTAGCACTATAGAAAATCTTACAACACAGTTCCTGATCCAACATCACAAAAGAAACCCGTACCAACTTCAAGCAAATGGAATAGTAGAAGCGTTCAACAAGATTCTAGAGAGAGGGTTAAAAAAGGTCTGTTGTGAAAACCGAGAAGATTGGGATGAAAGAGTTCCAACAGTACTATGGGCTTATAGGATAACCACAAAGAAACTCCACAGGTACACGCCATTTCAGCTAGTTTATGGGAAAGAGGCTGTGGTGCCTGCATAATTTATCACTCTGAGTTTGTACATTGCACAGATCAACCATATGTCGGAGGAAGAATCAGTTGCGTAGATACTTATGGAGTTAAAAGAACTCGAAGAGACCATGTTTTTAGCATACTTCCATCAATCGGTTGAGAAAGCAAGGAAAAAATCTTGGCATGACAGACACGTTAAGACTAAAGTATTTGTGTAAGGAGACAAGGTCATACTCTATGAAATTCGGTACCAAAAGCATCCTAGAAAGTTGTGCATGCATTGGTTGGGACCATTTATAGTTGCGGAGATCCGACCCTTAAGAGTAGTCAGACTTGCACAACTCGATGGTATGCTGCAGCCAGGATGGGTGAACGACGCTCGCCTGAAACCCCATATGTCTCAGAACTGAGAAAAAAGGACTGTTGCGCTAGTCCGAAGGAGCATGTATAATAGTTATATTTGAGTTTTTTGCAATTTTTGTAAATTCAGTTAATAAATTCGATGTGTGCAGTGTTTCACTGCGAAATGTAGTTCATTTCTTTTTTTGTCTAAGTGTTGTTTGATGCAGAACTTATTACTCAACAACGCAGGATCAAAAGCGTAAAGAACCCATTAATGATAGTCATTAATATGATGTGGAACCCTTTGTGGTCAGAGGGAGAATGAATCCGAATGCAATTTGAGTCCATGTGCCATACGAATCCAGTCTAGTCACAACCTTTATTTCTATTACTGTACCCTGTCTGAATTTAGTTAAGCCATAAAGCCACAATACACGAAGATGCCATCAATATTCGCACTGGGATTCCCATCCATCAAATGGAAAGGTTTGAAATTGGCCACATCCCTACCCAACTTGCACATTAAATGCCAAAATCACCCAATAGGATTTATCTCGTTAACCCGTCCCATCGGGAAACTCAGATCCAAGTTGCATCCATATGGTCACGATGAACAACAATTATTACTGAACTTTCCAGCTAATCCTGAGTATAAGTCTCTGAGAACTCACCGTATAATGCATTATTTTCAAAGAACTTAGGGATTTTGGAATTCTGAAGAGTGAACAAGCCTGTGTATCCCTAAGACCCATAGTTGTGACCACCAAATCCTTCTTTTTCCACGGAATTTGATCATATCCAGAACCCACAATGCCGAGAGATATAGGAAGCCGAGGTGCCATGTCCAAAGACACATTACCAGATGAGCCCCACAACCCCCAAGTCGAGGTCATGGGTGATCTAAAGGGGAAGGTGGAGGAGGTCAAGCTCCTTGATATTGACTTAACAGACCCAATATTGTTCCCCCGGATGAACATAGACGTCTTCTGGAGTATCACTCTAGATGAGCTGGGAGGCATGCAGTTCATGCCAAAGCCTGGATTTATAAACCTATTCAACTCGACTATCATGAACCTCAGAGACCTGCCAGTATTTGGTACTACTAGTGATGTTGCGTGGTGCACCAAATTCCTAATTAGCAGGGTGCATGACCGAAGTCTCTGGTTGGATAGGTGGTATCCAATCCACGTTGAAGACATTCATCATCTTACTGGACTATCCCTCGAAGCCGAGGATGTGTTTAAAGGATTCTAGAGTCCTAGTAAGCATGGCAAGAAGAAAGGGGAGCCCAACCTCTATGAAAGGTTCCACACGCAGAGGGCACAACCAAAATTGACCCCATATTACCAGAGATAGTCGGGGCTGGCTGCTACATCATATCCAACAAGTTTATGTGGTCATATTACAAGGGAGAATGCATGTTGGATGCATTATCAGTAGCAGAGTTTTGCGCCAATGGAGTTGTATTCAATTGGTGTAGTTACCTGTTGGAGGAACTACTTGTGGTTTGTGAGGAAACCTAGGAGAAGGGAGGCACCTTCACATACAAATAGCTATTGATGGTGTTCACAATGCTAAAGTGGAAGCCACCCACTGGAAGACCGTTGGTGCTAGCAGACAAGGGGTGCCTTGCGAAGATGTTTGAGCCCCTGGTATTCTAGGATAGACTCGGAGAAGACAACCTTCAATAACACAATGTTCTCCAAGTGGTACAATGGGCTTATCAACGTAATGCAGAGGTTGTGTATTCCACAAGAGCTCCTCAACTGCAACACGAGGAACATTTATTTAAGCATGAATCGACACCATACGTTTTTATTGATGAGGCATGCCAATAGGGAAGACTTCCATTCGAGGATGCCATTGTTCTACCTATATGTGGAGGATTTTGACAAAGAGGTAATGTCGTGGCTAGGAGTTAAACGCAACCCGCACAAGGCGGGGATGCACTACATTTTTCCTACCGAGCTGCTAAAGAAGAAAGGAAAATAAGCAAGGGTAGGATCAAGCTCAGGACCAGATGCACATAATAAGGAAGCTCCTACACAAATAGACTCGGAAGAGGAGGAAGAGACGCAGCCATTGGAGCACAAGAAAAGAACATTGTCGATCTTCCCATAGCTTCCAGAGCAAACCATGATGACAGGTAACGATTTCAATGAGATTATGAGAAGTGCGTTCATTACATAACTAGTGGAGAACACGTTTAGAACTGGGGTCTCGCCGAGAAAAATTCTGAACCCGCAACCAATTTCATCCACTATCCCTCACACTCACTCAATAGTCCGAGCAACCCCCATCATCCATATTCAGGATGACCCTGAGCCTGACACCCTTCCATCCACCATCATCATTGAGCACCCTCCATCATCACAAAAACCCCAGTCACCACCCCCATAAACCACTAGTCCACCCCAAACCACTAATCCAGAGCCGATGCAGCTTGATCCCCCAGAAAAACCAGAGTAAGAAATCTTATAAACAAACCAGGAGTTGCTTGAGAAGAGACCATAAGTTTCTGGTCCAAATCTAGAAGTACCAGAGCAGAGACTACAACTGACTAGTCCGAACCTAGACACCCAGGACCAATAGATTTTTCCTTTTGTTTAGAAAAAGGACACTTAAATAGTGGAGGAGCTGCAAACTCAAATCTCCATGCACATTTCCTCAACGAACAAGGTTGAGGGTGCCCAGGGAAGCACAACTTTGAAAGAAAACGCAAGTAAAGAGAAGGAGATACCAGAGGCAACCTCCAGGCAGAGTGTGACATCTGCGCAGGAACTAGTTCTCCAAAACCCTCGGCAGTGTGCTGAGTTGATGCAACTATGCTTGGCCGAAACAAAGGTTTTGACACTTCTACCATCAATGTTGAGGTTGCGGCTGGTGCCAGGACCATCCATAGTGGAGGACGAAGTGGAGATTCCTTCAAAACACTCAATGACCAGTGGACTTCCACTACAAACTCGAGCACCCAGGGACACAACACCATATTCTACTGACCTTGCACAATGGCCAACAACACACTTGTTTGGAATGATCAGAGCATCAAATGATCAACTAGAGAAAAGGCTCCATTAGGCGGAGAGGTCTGCAAAATTAGCAAGGGAGGAAGTGCTCCTTGCACAAACATGCATAAAACAAGAGGAACATGTAAATATCCAGGTCGAGCAGAGACTGGAAAGAGTCTAAGAAAGTCTTGCTGAATCCTAGCCAAAGATTCGGAAGGTCGCACCCCAACGGTCCGAAGCTAGCGATGCAGGAGAGATGAAGCATCAAATTGAGTTACTCCAAGGAGCATGGTCACAATTGGCCATTCACACTCAACATCTAGAAGTGCAGTTATGACAAACTTAGCAAGAATCATAGCATCAACCTCGTAAGCTGTAGGAGAAAATGGAGAAGATAGTGCTGGAAGGAAACAATGCCCGAGAATCACTACATAAGCGCACAACTGAGTGCACAAAGATTTTAAAAGAAGTCAGCGATTGGATGGGTAGCATCCATAGACACAACCAGAACTTGGAGGTTGTGCACATCAGAATCTAGGTGTTGAATAAATAAGTTGCGGCCACGATGGATCTAATAGAGCAACAACATAAGTTTGACTAGATCCAACAAGCGGACAATGAGCCGAATGCCCTATTTGAGGTGCAATCCATAGCTAAAAAGGAGTTGTGTGACTTCTGACCTGTCATTCATACAGTTTATATGCAAATGCATCAATTCGACGCAACAAAAAATTCTGAATAGAACTCCTTGGTCGCATCCAAGCCTAAGGGATGCATTACAGATGCGACGCAATAGTTCGTCACCGAGGCCTCACTCCTTGCCAGGAAGTGGCAGGATAAAGTTGGAAGCTTTAAAGAAGTGAGGAAGCGAGCCTTGGAGTTGGTCCCAGAGTTGGGCCCTTCATTTGAAGAGGAAAAATAAGATAAACTGGAAGCATAAGAGAAAAAGAAAGAGGAAAAGGAGGACAAGGGAAAACAACAATTTCTCCTGGAAGCTGCGAAAGAGCCTAGTACTTAACTCGAGGGTGAGCCAAGGTTTGTGGTTGGAGCCTATTGGGACCTTCATTTTTGGATAAGGAGTTGCGCAAGAAGGACCACAGTCCCAGTTTTTTCCTAGTACAAGTTGCGTAAGCTACATAATAAGTGGGACAACAGAACAAGAGAAGCAACAAAAAATAGTTGCAAAAAGGACAACGCAACACCAACAAAGAAAAATTAGTTGCAATAGAACAAGAAAGCATGGAAGCCAAAGCTAGAAGACATGACTTAACTTATATATAGGGTTGGGTCATGGTTGTAAAAGGGTTTATTGGTATCGCAAGTGTAAGGTTTCGGTCATAGTTATTGTCTATTGCTGAGAAGTCAAATTTTGAGTCTGTAATGTAATATGTACACCATTTTGGGAATTAGAGATCTGTGACATGGGTCTAGAGCTAGGAGTGCGTAATAGAATGCTACCTCATATCTCTGAGATTGTAATTGAGAAATATCTGAAGATAATATATGAATAAGGATCCAAAATTTCAAAATATGCTGTGTCTTTCTGTGTTATACCTCTACATCATATCTTTACAGTACTTCTTTATGGTTCATAAGTTCGACATGATATCTCTATGTTTGAATTCTTTTCTGCAACATAAGTAGTTTAAGTTCTTGCGCATATGAGTTCAGATATCTTCTATAGCTAGATGTCTTGTGCAAGGTCAAGATGAATCTTGAAGGTTATGTGAACCCACCTAAGTATTCTCCTTGCCCTTCCCTATCCATTTGTCTCAGCAGTGCTTTAGATGAGATTTCTTCTCTTCGGAGGAGATGAAAATGCCAACGCTCTAAACTACTTGGTAACTTTTGTTGGTAACCTAAGAAGGACCTTGGTCTGATAAAACTTGTGCCAACATGGCCACCCACCTATTCCTACTGGTTCAAAACAGTCTTATGACAATTTACTATTTTAGCAGTTTTTTCGGTTCCTAAACTTCGGGGTCCATTTGAGGGCCTAAATGAAGTTTTTTTGAGATAGAGAACAACAATGTTGGGCACTGGATCTCATTTACCCCCCAAATTAATCTCCTTTAATATACCTTTCCAACGAGCTATTGTGCGCCCCAAACAAAGATCCTATGCCAAAGTTACACTCCAGGGAAGTTGATAGACCAAACTACCCAAAACAGGGTCCACAAAATTGTTGGCTTTTCTTCTTCCGGGGTTAGGGTTATGGATTTTATTTATGTTAAAAATTCCTTTAGAGCCTCATTTTAATCATATTATTGTGAATGGGCATAGCCATCACATCTCTTCTCATACATAACCCACCACCATTCTTGTGAGTTCATTCACTCTGTATTTTACAGTTCTGTACATATCGCTCATTAATAAAAAATGTGTACTATTGTATCTCTGTGTTTATTGATATATCTCTGTTATTTCTCTATTATATTATTGGATATCCGATATTTATATGTACATTTATTTATTCTATCTTCGCTCTCATTTCGTGCCGAAAATAATCTAGATCAGTGGTATTAGAGCAAGATGTTCTTGATCATTTTTTCAGTGCATGTCCCCGATGAGGTCCGAGTATCATAAGCTGGGTCTTGAGCTTGTCTCTCTTGAGTAAAATCATTCTCACACACCTAAGAAACCTCCATGGCGGAAGAACAAAATATGATAGAGCAGAAGATCATGTTAATCTGTTGCTCGAGCAAGCTCTCATGTGACAGAGGGATGAAATGATGAAGAATTTTTCCCACATCCTTCAATGCTTACCGATAAAAACAAACACATATTCATCAAGCGACCACTTTGGAGGCACCTCCCCTTTCAAGGTACACGTAAAGTTTTATATTCTCGTATTTGAAGGTCAGATCTATGCGGATTCCCTAGAAAAATGGTTAAATCTGCTAGAAGTTTATTTCTTTGTTCACAATTGTTTTGACAGGGAAAAGATTACCTTCAAACTCTTTAAGGCTCTCCTCCATGTCAAACATTGGTGGGAAACTTACTGGGAGAAAAGTTCCACATAGGAGTCCAGAATATATGGTTTGAATCCCAATTGGGATTTTTTTTGGATGCGTTAAAGGAGCATTATTACCATTTTGGTAACTATGGCAACCAATACATGAGATGGAACACACTTCGACACGAAAGGGGCCAAAAAATGTCAAAGTTAAAAAATACTTTCCATACCTTGTGCACCAATATGGGTATCAAAGAATCCAAGTGGCATCTGGTTCTGAAATACTGTGGGGCTCTGCAGAGGTACATCCAAACCAAAATGTATTTCCTGGACATCTCATCACTGGGAACTCCCTATCGATATGCTGTAAAAATCGAGCAGAAATTTAGGCACTAGAACAAACGGGAGTTCATGAATGCAAATCCACAACAACCAAAGCATGATAAGGACAACCCTAACAAACATCCTCCAGAAAACCATCCCAAGCCATAGGAAAGGAAGGGTAACATAAAGACGAAGAAGGACACTGGAAAGTGGTGCAATTTCCACAAAATCCTCTGGCACAAAATTGATGAATGTCGTTCAAAAAGTCATTGGTGGCCGAGATCGAAGACAAGGATTCGAACCTTGATTCATAATTTGAGTCACAAAGTAATGGGAAAAGATATATCATTGATGCATACCCCATTGCTACTTTCATGACCACAACAATTCAAACATAAGAACCAACATATCCTGAAGAGGGGGATCACCTTTTTCTTTCATAGATGTGGGTGAAGGGGACCCCGTTGCATTTTATTGTTGATAATGAAAGACATAAGAACCTCATCTCAGTAGAGGTCGTTAAATAGTTGGTATTCTTGACAACACCACACCCACATCCATACAACATCGCGTGGCTTCACTAGGGATAAGAACTCTATGTCAACCAACAATGTCAATTTTCATATGACATCCATCCCTTCAAGGATGAGGTATTATGTGATGTTACCCCACTGGATGTCTGTGGTTTTCTTTTGGGCCATCCATATATGTGGAAGTGCCATGTTATTTATGAGTCTCGACCTCGTAGTGTCATTATTACTATGGGGGGTCATCTCTACATGATACCAGAGGTAGTTCCAAATGTTTTCCCACCTAAATAATKCCACAAGGTAGTATGTCATACAACAAAATTCAGCTTCTTCACAGTCTGTTCAAAAGTTGAACAGAAGAACACCGCAACCACTACAACCTCAATCAAAGAACCTTATATCCAATGGAAGCATGTTGAAAAAATTGAAGAAAATCATAAGGATTCCTTCTTCACATAGTCAACTCATGTAGCCAGATTGGTAAAAAATTTCCAACCCTTCTAGCCACAGGTTCGTGACAGCCTTCAACAAGCTAAGCAATGCAACATCTCTAGTTAGGCAAACAACTCATCAAGATGTAGATTCAAAAAAGACTTTTCCCTCTCCCTCGAGCACTGAAAGCAATGGAAACCATTTCTTTCTAATGAGGGAGTATTGATCCAGGTGTATATCGATGGCTACCCACCTATTCCAACTGTCTCAAAATAATCTTTTGGAAATTTACAATTTTTAGTCGTTTTTCGGTTCCTAAACTTTGGGGGCCATTTTGAGGGCCTAAATGATTTTTTTTCTGGATTGAGCACCTCAATGAAAATTTTAATCTCTCATTTATCACTCAAAATGAATCTCCTATAAAATACCTTTCAAACGAGCTATTGGGTGCCCCAAACGGAGATCGTATGCCAAAGTTATGCCCCCGGGAAGTTGATAGACCAAACTACCCAAAACGGGGTCCACAAAACTGTTGGATTTTCATCTTTCGGGGTTAGGGTTTTGGATTTTCTTTATGTTAAAAATGTATTTAGAACCTCATTGTAATCATATTATTGCGAATGAGTTTAGCCATCACATCTCTTCTCAGAGATAAGTTGCCACCATTCTAGCGATATCATTCACTCTGTATTTTACAGTTCTGGACATTTCTCTCATTAATAGAAATTTTATATTATTGTATCTCTGTGTTCATTGATATATATCTGTTATTTCTATGTTTTATTATTTTATATCTGATATATCTCTGTACATTTCTTTATTGTATCTTTGCTCTCATTTCGTGCCGAAAATAATCTGGATCAGTGGTATCATAGCAGGTTGCTCTTGATCAATTTTTTTCAGTGCATGTTTCCGATGAGGTACGCGTATAGCATGTTGGGTCTCGAGCTTGTATCTCTTGAGTACAATCATTCTCACATGCCCAAGAAACCATCCATGGAGGAAGAAAATAAAAATTACACAACATAATATCCTATTAATCTGTTGCTCGAGCAATCTCTCATGTGACAGAAGGAAGAAATGATGGAGAATTTTTCCACATCCTTTAACGCATGTCAATAACAACATGAACATATTCATCAAGCGACCACTTTGGAGGCACCTCCTCTTTCAAGCTACAAGTGTATTTTTATATTCCCGTATTTGAAGGTCAGATCGATGCAGATGCCTTAGAAAAATGGTTAAATATGCTAGAATGTTATTTCTTTGTTCAAATTTTTTTCGATAGGGAAAAGATCACCTTCACACTCCTTAAGGTTCTCCCCCATGTCAAACATTGGTGGTAAAATTACTGGGAGAAAATTTCCACAGAGGACTCTAGAATATATGGGGTTGAGATGAATTGAGACTTTTTTGTGGATGCTTTCAATGAGCAGTATTACCATGTTGTTAACTATGTCGACCAGTACATGCGATGGACCTCACTACACTAAGAGAGTGGCCAAATAGGGTTGGAGTTCAAATATAATTTCCATAACTTGCACACCAAGCTAGGTATCAAAGACTTCGAACGACATCTAGTTCTGAAATACGGCGAGGCTCTACATAGGTACAGCCAAACCAAAATGGATTTCCTAGACATCTCATCACTAGGAGCTGCCTATCGATATGCTGTCAAAATAGAGCAAAAATTTAGGCACCAGAACAAACGAGAGTTCGGGTCTGCAAATCCACAACAAAAAAATCATGATAAAGATGGCCCTAAAAACATCCTCTAGAAAACTAACCCAAACCATAGGAAAGGAAGGGTAACAAAAAGACGAAGAAGGACACTATAAAGTGGTGTGATTTCCACAAAATCCCCTGGCACAACACTGATGACTGTTGCTCAAAACAGTCATTGGTGGCCGAGATCAAAGACAAGGAGTCAAAACCTGATTCAAAAAATAAAGGGAAAAGACAGATCATCAACGCAGAGCCCACTGCTACTTTCATGAGCACAACAATTCAACCAGAAGAACCAACATATTCTAAATAAGAGGAGCATCTTTTTCATTCATAGATGTGGGTGAATGGGACCCCGTTGCATATTATTGTTGATAGTGGAAGCCAGAAGAACCTCATCTCAACAGAGGTCGTCAAACAATTGGGATTGTCAACAACACCACACCCGTAGCAATATAACATCGGGTGGATTTTCCAGGGACGAGACCTTTGTGTCAGCTAGCAGTGTTGATTTTCATACGACATCTATCCCTTCAAGGATGAGGTATTATGTGATGTTGTGACATTGGATGTCTGTGATGTTCATTTGGGCCATCCATATATGTGGAAGAGACATGCTATTTATTAGTCTTGACCCTGTAGTGTCATTGTTACTCTAGGGGTTCATCCCTACAGGATACTAGAGGTAGTTCCAACTATTTTCCCACCTAAACAGTGCCACAAGGTAGTATCTCATACTACCAAATTTAGCTTCTTCACAGATTGTTTAAAAGGTGAACATAATAACACCACAACCACTGCAGCCTCAGTCCAAGCACCTTCTATCCAGTAGAAGCAGGTTGACAAGATTGAAGAAACCTGTAAGGATTCATTTTGCACACAGTCATCTCATGTAGCCAGACTGGTTAAAAAGGTTCAATCCTTCCAGCCACAGGTTCATGATAGCCTTCAACAAGCTAAGCAACGCAATTTCTCCAGCAAGGCAAGCAACTCTTCAAGATGCAGATTCAGAAAACAATTTGACCTCTCCCCTAGATACTCAGCACAATGGATACCATTGCTTCTTAAGAGAGGATTGATCCAGGTGGATATCAGTGGCCACCCACCTATTCCAAGTGGCTCAAAACAATATTATGGAAATTTACTTTTTTTAGCAATTTTTTGGTTCCTAAACTTCGAGGGCCATTTTGAGGGCCTAAATGAAGTTTTTTCGAGATTGAGCACCTCATTGATAGTTGAAGGCTCTAATTGAGCCCCCAAAATGAATATCCTCGACGATACCTATCCAAATATCTGTCATGCACCCCAGACATAGATTGTATGTGAAGGTTACGCCCTTTGGAAGTTGATACACCAAGCTACCCAAAACGAGGTCCACAAAACTTTTGGCTTTTCATCTTTTGGTGTTAGGGTTTTGGATTTTATTTATTTTAAAAAGGCCTTTAGAGCCCAATTTTAATCATATTATTGTGAATACGCATAACCATCACATCTCTTCTCAACGATAATATGCCACCATTCTAGTGAGTTCATTCACTTTGTATTTTATAGTTCTGTACATTTCACTCATTAATAGAAATTGTGTATTACTGTATCTCTGTGTTTTTTGATATATCTCTGCTATTTATTTGTTATATTATTGGATATCTAATATATCTCTGAACATATATATATATTATCTATGCTCTCATTTTGTGCCGAAAATAATTTGAATCAATGGTATTAGAGAAAGCTGCTCTTGATCATTTTTTCAGTGCATGTCCCTGACGAGGTCCAAGTATAGCAAGTTGGGTCTCGATCTTATCTCTCTCGAGGAAAATCACTCTCACACGCCCAATAAACCCTCCATGGTGGAAGAAAATAAAAACTATAGAGTATAATATCCTATTAATTTCTTTCTCGAGCAAGCTCTCATGCGACAGAAGGATGAAATGATGGAGACTTTTTCCCACATCCTTCAATGCCTGTCGATAAAAACAAGCACATCTTCATCAAGAAACCACTTTGGAGGCACATCCCCTTTCAAGCTACATGTTAGTTTTGATATTCTCGTATTTGAAGGTCAGATCGATGAGGATGGCCTAGAAAAATGGTTAAATATGCTAAAAGGTTATTTCTCTGTTCACAATTTTTACGATAGGGAAAATATCACCTTCGCACTCCTTAAGGCTCTCCCCCATGTCAAAAATTGGTGGGAAAATTATTGGGAGAAAAGTTTCATAGAGGAGTTTGGAATATATGGGGCCAACCCCACTTGGGACTTTTTTTTAGATGCTATCAAGGAGCAGTATTAACCTGTTGGTAATTGTGATGAACAATACATGATATGGACCACACTGCGGCAAGAGAGGGGCCAAAAAGTGTTGGAGTTCACAAATACTTTCCATACCTTGCGCACCAAGATGGGTATCAAATACTCCAAGAAACATCTGGATTTGAATATCATGGGGCTCTAAATAGGTACATACAAACCGAAATGGATTTATTGGACATCTCATAACTAGGAGTTGCCTATCGATATGATGTAAAAATCGAGAAGAAATTTAGGCACCTGAACAAATGGGAGTTCAGGTTTGCAAATCCACAACAACCAAAGCATGATAAATATGGCCCTAACAAAAATCCTCCATAAAAGCAACCCAAGCCATAGGAAGGGAGGGGTAATGGAAAGATGAAGAAGGACATTGGAAAGTAGTGTGATTTACACAAAATCCCTTGGCACAACATTGATGAATGTTGCTCAAAACAATCATTGGTGGACGAGATCAGGACAAGGATCCAAACCTTGATTCAGAATCTGATTCATAAAATAATGGGAAAAGACAGATCATTGATGCAGACCCCACTACTACTGTCACGACTGCAACAATTCAACTTGAAAAACCAACAGATCCTAAAGAGGGGGAACACCTTTTTCATTCACAGATGTGGGTGAAGGGGACCCTACTACATTTAATTGTTTATAGTGGAAGCCAAAATAACCTCATATCAACAGAGGTCATCAAATAGTTGGGATTGCCGACAACATCACACCTGCAACCATACAACATTAGGTGACTTCACCAGGGACGAGACCTCCATGTCATCCAACAGTGTTGAGTGCCATACGACATCCAACCCTTCAAGGATGAGGTATTATGTGATGTTTCCATACTATATGTATGTGTTGTTATTTTGGGCCATCCATATATGTGGAAGCACCATCCTATTTATGAGTCTCGACCCCAAAGTGTCATTGTTACTCTGGGGGGTCATCTCTACAAGATACCAGAGGTAGTTTCAACTACTGTCCCACCTAACCAGTGTCAAAAGGTAGTATCCCATACTACAAAATTCATGTTCTTCACAATATGTTCAAAAGGTGAACAAAAGAACACCGCAACCACTGCAACCTCATTCCAAGCACCTTATGTCCATCATAAGCAGGTCGACAAGATTGAAGTAAATCATAGGGATTAATTCTACACATAGTCATCCCTTGTAGATAGACTAGTTAAAAAGGTCCAACCATTCCAACCACAGGTTCATGACAACCCTCAACAATCTAAGCAACACAACTTCTCCAGCAAGGCAAACGACGCATCAAGATGGACATTCATAAAGCACTTTTCCCTCTCCCTCAGACACTCGATGCAATGTATACCATTTCTTCCCAAGGAGGGAGGATTTATCTAGGTGGATATCGGTGGNGCAGGTCGACAAGATTGAAGTAAATCATAGGGATTAATTCTACACATAGTCATCCCTTGTAGATAGACTAGTTAAAAAGGTCCAACCATTCCAACCACAGGTTCATGACAACCCTCAACAATCTAAGCAACACAACTTCTCCAACAAGGCAAACGACGCATCAAGATGGACATTCATAAAGCACTTTTCCCTCTCCCTCAGACACTCAATGCAATGTATACCATTTCTTCCCAAGGAGGGAGGATTTATCTAGGTGGATATCGGTGGCCACCACCCTATTCCAAATGGCTCAAAACAATCTTCTAGCAATTTACTATTTTTAGTAGTTTTTTGGTTCCTAAATTTCGGGGGCCATTTTGAGGGTCGAAATGATTTTTTTTTCAGGATTGAGCACCTCAATGATAACATAAGGCTCTCATTGAGCTCCAAAAATTAATCTCCTCGACGATACCATTACAAAGAGATATAATGTGCCCCAAACGAAGATCATATGCCAAATTTAGGCCACTGGGTAGTTGATACACCAAACTACCCAAAACAGGGTCCGCAAAATTATTGGCTTTTCATATTCCAAGGTTAGGGTTTTAAATTTTCTTTATGTTAAAAAGGCCTTTAGAGCCTCATTGTAATCATATTCTTGCGAATGAGCATAGCCATCACATCTCTTCTCAGATATAAGCTTCCACGAGCGTAACTGTCACATCTCTTCTCATAGATAAGCTTCCACCATTCTAGCGAGTTCATTCACTCTGTATTTTAAATTTCTATACATTTCTCTCATTAATAGAAATTGTGTATTACGATATCTCTATGTTTATTGATATATCTCTTCTATTTATCTGTTATATTATTGTATATACAATATATCTCTGTACATTTCTTTATTGTATCTCCACTCTCATTTCGTGCCAAAAATAATCTAGATCAATGGTATCAGAGAAGGCTGCTCTTGATCATTTTTTTAGTCCATGTCCCTGAGGAGGTCCAAGTATAGAAATTTGGGTCTTGAGCTTGTCTCTCTAGAGGAAAATCTCTCTCACACTCCCAAGAAACCCTCCATGGCGGAAGAAAATAAAAATGACAAAGAAAAAGATCCTATTAATTTGTTGCTCGAGCAAGCTCTCATGCGACAAAGGCACGAAATGATGGAGAATTTTTCCCACATCCTTCAATGCCTACCAATAAAAATAGGGATATATTAATCAAGCGACCACTTTGGAGGCACCTCCCATTTCAAGGCACAACTGGATTTTGATATTCCTGTATTTGAAGGTCAGATCGATGGCCCTAGAAAAATGGTTAAATCTACTAGAAGGTTATTTCTCTGATCAAATTTTTTATGACAAGGAAAAGATCACCTTTACACTCCTTAAGGATCTCCCCCATGTCAATCATTGGTGGGAAACTTCCTGGGAGTAAATTTCCACAGAGGAGTCTGAAATATATGGGGATAATCCCACTTGGAATTTTTGTGTGGATGCGATCAAGGAGCAGTATTACCATGTTGGTAACTATGATGATAAATACATGAGATGGACCACACTATGACAAGAGAGGGTCCAAAAAGTGTCAGAGTTCACAAATAGTTTCCATACCTTGCGCACCAATATGGGTATCAAACAATCTGAGTGACATCCGGTTCTAAAATACCATGACTCTTTGCATAGGTACATCCAAATCGAAATGGATTTCCTGGACATTTCATCATTGGGAGATGCTTATCGATATGCTGTCAAAATCGAGCAGAAATTTAGGCACCAGAAAAAACGGGAGTTTGTGTTTGCAAATCCACAACAACTAAAGCATGATAAAGACAACCCTAACAAACAACCTCCATAAAACCATACCAAACCACAGGAAAGGAAGGGTAACAAAAAGACGAAGAAGGACACTAGAAAGTGGTGTGATTTCCACAAAATCCCCTGGCACAACACTGATGAATGTCGCTCAAAACAATCATTGGTGGTTGATATCAAAGATAAGGAGCCAAACCCTGATTCAGAATTTGATTTAGAAAATAATGGGAAAAGACAGATCATCGACGTAGACTCCACTACTATTGTCATGAACGCAACAATTCAACAAGAAGAACCAACCGATCCTAAAGAGGGGGAGTGCCTTTTTCATTCACATATGTGGGTGAAGGGTAACCCACTACATTTTATTGTTGATAGCGGAATCCAGGAGAATATCATCTCAATAGAGGTCGTAAAAAAATTGGGATTTTCGACAATACCACACCCGTAGCCATACAACATCAAGTGGATTCACTAGGGATTAGACCTCCATGTCATCCAACAATGTTGATTTTCATACGACATCTATCCCTTAAAGGATGAGGTATTATGTGATGTTTCCCCACTAGATGTCTGTGATGTTCTTTTGGGCCAACCATATATGTGGAAGTGCCATGTTATTTATGAGTCTCAACCCTATAGTGTCATTGTTACTCTGGGGGGTCATCTCTACATGATACCATAGGTAGTTCCAACTACTGTCCCACCTAAATAGTGCCACAAGGTAGTATCCCATACTACAAAATTCAGCTTCTTCATAGTTTGTTCAAAAGATGAATAGGAGAATGATGCAACCACTACAACCTGTTGGCAGCCAATTCACATTTTTTTTATTTTCTAGTAAGCTGCCTACACCAATGTTTTGCAAACATCATTTTTTCATCGCAATTCTCTAATAAACGACACTTTTATTTTTGTGACATTTGCACATTTACCTTCGTTTCGTTTTCACGACTGTAAGCGTGAAAACATTGGGTCTTTCGAAGCCGCATTACAATCACTATTTGAATTGTCATGATACTTCCTGTCAATATGCATATTGCACTTACTTTTTACTTATCATTATGAAGCTAGCAGAACCTTCGAACTATACTCATTGGACATTCTTTTATTGATTGTGTGACTTGGTTTCATTAAGTTTGTAATGCATGGGCATTTGGAATTTCATTTTATTCGACCTACTTGACCATTGGTTTCATGAAAGTGCATAGAGGTTATGATTAAATTTTTATATACGTCTTTTGATATAATCCCTATGTTAATGTTTTCACAACTATTGGCTTGTTGATTATATGAATGCTCATTGGTACATTGGTTAAACGCTTGATATGAGCTGTTACAATACATTGGCGCATGGTCAATATTTTGATTTTGGTTTCAAATTCAATGATTTATGACTTAAAACTATGGTGTAACTGCGATTGCACGCATTGGTTTATACACTCACCATTGGTTTCATTGGTCAGCTAATTCACATAATGGTTGAACTATGCTATAATGGGTAGAACAACTATGTAAATTGGCGGTTATACTTTCGTAATAACTCTCATGCATGGCAGAGATAAACTCCACCACCTTCGCACGATGGCATTTATGCCTATCCCTTATTCATCGTTTACCTCTGTTAGCTCACCTCGCCTTGCATGCATTTTACTCCTCTGTGTGCTATGACCCAAACCCTGTACTTACCGTGTGCTCGGCTCCATGGCACCAGTCGTGCGAATCGAGCCAAACGGCAACCAAGCCTTGTTAATGTTTGACAATTCCTGAAAAGACTTGGAGGCGAACGGTTGGCTAACCTTCGTGCAGAGATTTGAGGGTTTTAACCTATTCATGGCACAATAGTTCGATTTAACTTTCGATGGTTGTAGAGCCAAGGTGGGTGATATCCAGTTGGAAATCGATGAGGGATTTATCAGTTCTGCTACTGGGTTACCTACCACAGGTCAACGTTGGTTCAAAAATTCGAAAGTAGAAGAGGTTCCATGGCCGCTGCTGTTTCTCTCGCGCAAAGTCACCTCTTGTGATAGAGGTATGCCCATATATATGCTAAAACCTCGATGGCACGACTTATTTATGCTAGTCAATCAGTTCATGACCCGTGAAGGTCGATACAGACTCATTTTTCTCTACCACCTGTGGTTGCTAATGAATTTTATAGGGTATCCTTTAAACATGCCTTTCTATTTTCAGCGCAGCTTATATAAGATGTCGAAAAGGTTTAAAAGGGAGAAGGCTAATAGTAGCCTGTTCCATCATGGGCTTATTAAACTTATCGTTGTTTATCACTTGAGTTTACATGGTGATAGTTGGAGAGCTTTCGTCGCTCGAAATGGTTTCGATGACACAAACCCTGTACAGGTTGACAAGCCTGTGGTGAGTGAAATCAAGACTGGAACCCCCGTGCCCTTCCATATCCTATTGTACTCTCCTAATTCTTCACTCGAACCTCCTATTGACTTACCAGACATTGAAACTGAGAAAGCCGAGACGATTAAAAATATTGTAAGAAAAAATCCCAAGGAAAACCTTACCGCTAATACCAAGGGTAAAAATAACGCTAGGCTTATTTCAAGGATGGCTAGAAACAAACCTAAACCCCCTGCTGAGTCAAATCCTATTGTCCTTAGTGAGGATTCAGACTCTGACATAGAACATTTTTTAGCCGATGAGTATCCTTACTCACAGGGTTTATGCCCCGATCCACCTCATGATTTCGTGACGAATCTTCCTCCCTGCCTAAGTAATAACCCTAGCTACCCTGGTATCAAATTGCCTAGTGAAACCCTCAACGATGTGCCCAAACCCTCGCCTGTTCTTTCAAAACCCATACAGCCGTCATGTAATCAGTGTGAGTTATGGTTGGAACGATACTACATTGACGTCCCTTTACTTCAATCCAAAATTCAATCGCTGGAAGATCAAATTGCAGCATTGACCAGCCAAAGAGACCAGCTCCAAGCGACTGATAAAAAGCAGAAGACAACTGGCTCCATCCTTTTCAAGAATGTTGAATCAGCCACAGCCGTTATCAAATCCAAATTGTCGTGATCCAACCATACAGGTAAATTCAAATTGAATGGGACATGATGGATAGTCTAGGAGAATATTTGTGTATTTTATTTTTACTTTAGATTCCTAGTGTAGTGAAACTTGGGGATATCCCCCAGATTTTATGTAAACAGTTTGATAACTTCCACAGGGAGGTTTTACCCTGTGGAAAAACTTATAAATACTTATTATTTTTTGTAATAAGGCATCCTCACTTGTGGGAGAACCAGGGATTATGGATTTCTAATGCAAACTGAGACATAAGTTGATGTTCTGCTACAACTTTCGCTTTCATAATATCAATCTTTTGTTTCATGTTTATGCATATCAATTTGCATTTGATTAATGACTACTTTAGCTATATTGGTATTTTGTAGAATGATATGATTGAATTAATGTGATCCATTCCTGCTTTCTTTCACTAATTTAACGAATACAACAATTACTTAGTTCAGCTAATGAATGACAGATTTCTCTTCTTCATAAATTGGACGATTATGTATAGATCTTTGCACACAGGTTTATTTAACTGTGAAGACTTATAAATTATAAGATTGTTGTTATTTTTATGTCTTGTTTGTCCTGTAAATAAACTTAAAGAGCACTTGTATCTATCATTTACGAGAAGCTTCTGGACAATTCAGAGCGGTTTTATCCCTTCCGATTAGCTAGGACGAGTATCATACACAGGAATAATCTGGAGCATTTCTCCAAGTCAGTTTGCGATTATTTTTGTTAGTATATTGTTAGTATTTTAGTTAGTCATATTTGTAGTTTAGATTAGTGTTTTAGTTTAGTTAGTTTCCTGTTTTATTTCTTGTTCATAAAATCATAAAATCAACAAAAAATACCTTTCTCTGTCTTAGGGAAGAATATTAATGAGTTTTTCAGGTTTTATTTAAATCTGTAAATTGTAGATATTGTACATTTTGTGAATAAGTTATATTTCAGTTAGTATTTAGATAGTTAATTAGTTAGAGTTAGTATAGTATTAGTTAGTAGATTATATATATAGAATAGTTAGATTAGTTTAGTTTGTTTTAATAACTAGTTTAGTTTAGTTTGTTTAATAGTTAGTTTTAGTTAGATTAGTTTTCTTTTTGTTTTATTAGGACCTTAGATCGACTAATGGAGCCGCTAAACCCGTCAGGGTGGTTCATTCCAAACGGCTTGGGTTATTAGACAACCTCGGACCGGTTCCACTCTCTCAGTTGACGTACGATCGATTTCGCCCGTCAACACAACCTCAGTCCAAGAACCTTCTGTCCAACAGAAGTAGGTCAACAAGATTGAAGCAAAGTGCAAGGATTCCTTTTTCACACAGTCATATCATGTATCCTGTTATCACCCCATAAATTATGGGAATCAACTTATGACTTGGATATTATGGATATTATCTGTATCTGGTGTTCTTATTGGCAATTGATTTTCATTTTACAAAAAGAAAAAGAAAAAGAAAAAAGGGCAAAAAGAATTGAAACAAGAATCCCCATGCAATAATAGTAACTTGGTCATGCCTTTCAAGCATGACCAAGTTCTTTTAAATTTTCAATGTTGATAGGTTAGTGAATGCATCTGACCAGACTGTCTAATCCTGGTCAGATAGCCCCTATGTTAGCACTAGTGAATACATCTGATCAGACCATCTAATCCTGGTCAGATAGTCCCTAGGATAGAATAATATCTTAACCCAACAGTTTAATCTGGGTTAATTACCTTGTGAAATTAGGTTAGAATGTAGATTAATTTCTTTGCTTGCCTTACCCAAATAAAACCCACTTGAATAAAATGCTACATCAAGTCTCCATTTCCTATGGATAGTTGAAGTGATGTCCCCTTGGTGGTATCTAAGACAAAATTGGAAAAACCCATAAGAAGGCATTAATCCTAAGTTTTTCCTACACATGACTTTTTTCGCTCCCAACCTATGTTACATTCAATTTCCAATGGTCCAGATCATGGCGCCTAGATCAACGGCTCACACAGCATTCTGGACCCCCCCTTCCGTTCTACCTTTAACGGAG
>SNQJ01S0021237.1:99382-119100 GCA_010110895.2 Picea sitchensis | reverse complement strand
TTAACAATTAACAATCACTTTTTATATTTTATTGATCACCACAATAAATCAACAATGAATTGTATGAAAAATCAATTATATAAATATATTTAACATCAATTACAAGGTTTTATAAAGAACAATGAAGGACACCAATCCTCTTTAGAGCACCAACTCTAGGAGACAGAGATCCCCTTCTTTAGGGAACTAACCCTAGGAAGCTCCAACTCCCTCATCTTTAGGGAACCAACCCTAGGAAGCAACAACTCCCTTGCATTTAGGGCACCAACCCTATGAAGCTCCAACTCCCTTATCTTTTACAATTTTCTTAGTATGGATACAAATCCTTCCATGCTCCTCAATTCCACCCTCATTGCATAAGTATCTTCATCTTTCCTGCTTGGAATCTGCTTCTACTTTTGATCTTCTGATATGGACTGCAGAGACATTTTCTTCTCACCACTCTTTCTCATTTATATACTCTTCCAATTGGTGTGAGACATGAAACATTATGTCCCTTTGTTTGGACCATCACACCTCTTCATTAACAATAATCTCGTTTGTTTTTATTTATTCAAATACTATCAAGAAACCTTTTCAATTTAATGAAAATTATTTTCATTAATTGATCACAGGTATGGATTGATTTCATTTAACTTAATTTCATGTCTCTTCAAATATTGCAGAAATCAAATTTTGTAGAGGCACTTCCTTCAAACCATTTACATGTGACCATCTGCACAAAACCACGGGCTTATTGTCTAAGCGATGTTCCCAGCCCTTATGGATTATGTGTTCGTAACCCATGAATAGGGGATAGAACCTAATTCTCTGGATTTCGATGTTTTCCGATTTTTATTTGACAATCATCTAATCTTCTGAAGTTTTCAATTTCTCAAAATGGTTACCTCTCACACGGGTTGATCCGACTACTGGCATGATTCCCAAAACCAAATCAATGGTCTGGATCTAATCCTTACTCATTATTTTACTGCTTAATCCAATGATTATGACTTAATCTACGGTTGATATGGATGGCTCTCATTTACTTCAGAACTTCTGCTTTTGCAACTTCCAATATTAGCGATCATTAAACCTCCCGTAGCATATTTCGTTGAAACAGATCGAACGATCAATATTCATTCTTCCGTTAGTCAGATGATCCTGGCTTGTCCAAAGGTTTCTAACAAATCAACGATCATGACTTAATATATAGGTGATTGAACTATTCTCATTCATTTTGTAACTTCGGGACTTTGGGCATTTGCTGGTGGAGAAACACCTGAAGTACATACTCCGGGAGTGACATAGTTGTGGACGTCACTTGTGACTTGGCACTAGCTGAGTGGCTGCCATGTGTCACTTAGATTCGTTACTTACATGTACTTGAAATGCCAATTTTATCTTGACACTTTTCATCATCTGATTTTCCCACGTGTCCTTGCTGACATGGTCTGCTGACATGGATCTCCTGATGTGTGTGCTACATGTATTCACTTTGTGACTTCGAAACTTCTGCCTTCGGGAGAATTTACATGTTCTCAACATATTCTCATCAGATTTGACCATGATCCTGATCCAATGGTCATCATGTATTCTCCAGATCTGATGGTCCTTCTTTATGACTTACTCTATCCTTCCGCTCAACTTGATCTAATGGTTCAAAATGATCTCGAAAGAAGATCAATGATCAGGTATGATTGTGGGGTCCTCAACTAGCATGACGTTTAAAACTATCATCGACTTCCGCAATGGAAACTGCTCGTTTGGTAGTGGAACTGATGCCAACTATAGATCTATTAGCGGGTGACCATCTATGGTCAGTGTGGATTGTAGAACCATACCTTGTGCGTGGTTTATCTCGTCGCCCAAAATCCGCAATTGAAGTTGTGTGATTGTTGGTGGATCAACCACAGTCGTCAATATTTGAATCGATGAGATATGACGGTCTATACTAATTGTAGGATTGGAAATAACACATTGTTTAATTATCCTTTTTCACTCCGCAATCAATCCCTGCCCTTGATCTGGTGCTTGTGTATCCAACGGTCCTGGTTTGTCCCGTGGGGATTTCGATCCTGATCACGTTTCTGCAATGCGCTTTCCCTTATAAGATTCATGTGCGCCATTGGTTGTTGACATCAATGACAATATGTCCAACAATCTCCCCCTTTTTCATTGAGGGAAACTCTCTAACTTCATATAAACTCCCCCTGTGATGATTCTTTTCTCTATGAAGTTACTCTCCCCCTTTGACATCAATGACAAAGGGTTGCTCCCCTATGGTGATGATCCCCTTGACCATTCAATTTCTAATGAGGTTTTTCAATTACTCCTAATTTATGTCGGATATTTTTAAAAGTACTCATGGGCAGAGGTTTTGTGAAAATGTCTACAATATGTTCTTTGGTATCTAGATATATTATTTTAACTATTTTCTGGGTGACCTAATCTCTTAGGAAATGGCATTTAATTGGGATATGTTTTGTTTTTGAATGCATGATAGGATTTTTAGAGATACTTATGGCACTAGTGTTTTCACAGTTAATAGTAATAGGATCATTATATTTTTTTTGTAGGTCTTCTAGAGTTTGCTTCATCCAAAGAACTTGTGTGCAGCAGGATGCAAGAACAATGTATTCTGCCTCTGCTGTAGAGAGTGATGTGGATGTTTTTTTTTCTAGCTTGACCATGCTACCAGACTTTTTCCTAAGAAAAATGCTCCTCCACTGGTGATTTTCCTATCATCTATGCTACCTGCCCAATCTGCATCAGTATATGCAGTTAGATTGAAGTCTTTGTCTTTTGGATACCATAATCCTAGTTCTAAGGTGCCTTGAAGGTATTTGAATATTTGTTTTATTGGTTTTAAGTGGGTTTCTTTAGGTGCATATTGAAATCTTCCCATGAGTCCTACAAACTTCATGATGTCAGGTCTTATTGCCGTTGAATAGAGCAAACTTCCAACCATAGATCTATACATCATTTGGTCTACTTTTGGTGAGTCATCTTCTAGACTTAGTTTACATCCAATGACCATTGGAGTACCCATAGGTTTACTATCTTCCATTTGGAATTTATTCAACATTTCCTTGATATATTTGGTTTAGGAAAAAAATATTCCATTTTCTGTTTGATTTACTTGTAAACCTAAGAAGAATGATAGTTCTCCCAATATATACATTTCAAACTCTTCTTTCATTTTGGTTGCAAATTTTCTTCTTACTGAAGTGAGATTACTCCCAAATATGATGTCATCTACATATACTACCACAACAATCATGTTTTGATCCTCAATTTTGATATATAATTTGTTGTCAGTAGTCCCTCTCTTGAATCCATGTTTTTGCAGATATTGATCAAGCCTAGAGAACCATGCTCTGGGGGCTTGCTTAAGACCATACAAATCCTTTTTTAGTTTGCACACATAGTCCTAGTTTTTTGATAACATGAAACCTTCTGTTTTCTCAATGTAGACTTCTTCTTCTAGTGTTCCATTAAGGAATGTTGATTTGACATTCATCTAATATATTTTGAAATTTCCGAAGCATGCAGATGCTAGGAACATTCTGATTTACTCAAGTATTGCTACTGGAGCGAAAGTTTCTTCAAAATCAATACCTTCTAATTGGGAATATCCTTTGCAGACTAATCTGGCTTTGTTCTTCATAATTTCCCCATTTTCATTTTATTTTTTCTTGAAGATCCACTTAGTTCCTATCACATTCATGTTCTTGGGTCTTGAAACTAGTTCCCAAGTCTGATTCTTCTCTATTTGATCTAGTTTTTCATTCATTGATTTTATCCAATCTTTACTTTTGACAACTTATTTAACTAATTTAGGTTCAATTAGGGATAACATTGCATGTTCTAAGTCAAAAGATAGTTTCTTTCTTGTTTCCAGTCCTACACTTTTATCTCCAATGATCTGGCTTTCAGGATGATTCTTCTGAACTCTTTTTGATTTTGCTCTTGGCAAGGGCATTTCTTCATTGTCTTCTTCATCAGCGCGAGGTTCATTTTCCTATGTTTCAACATCATCTTCTTGTTGAGATTCTACATCATCATACTCTTGTTGATATTTTAGATCATCATCTTTTTGTTGAGATTTTTTATCAAAGACTTGGGATATTCCCTTTATTATAACATCTATTTTTATATTTGCACTTTCCACTATTTTTAGTAGTCTGAGATTATAACATTTGTATGAATTTTTATTTGATGAGTATCCTAAGAATATTCCTTCATCAGATCTTGGGTCAAACTTTCCTAGGTTATCTTCATCATTCTTTATGTAACATTTACTTCCAAAAATTCTAAAGTATTTTACAGAGGTTGGCCTCCCAAACCATAGTTCATAAGGGGTTTTGTCATGATTGGGTCTCAATTAGCTCTTTTAAGTATGTGAACTAATGTGTGGATTACATCTCTCTAAAAGTTTTCTAGAAGTTTGGATTCATTTAGCATAGTTCTTGCAGCTTCTTGAACTGTTATGTTTTTCCTTTCTACCATTCGATTATGTTGAGGAGTCATGGGAGATAAAATTTGTCTTTTGATACCATAGTTTTCACAGAATTGAGTGCAATCATTAGAGGTGAAGTCTCCTCGATTGTCTGATCTTAGACACTTAATTTTTAGATCTGTTTCATTTTCTACAAGAGATTTATATATTTTAAATTTCTCAAAGGCTTCTGTTTTTTTTTTTTTTAAAGAAAACCCAGGTCAGTCTTGTGTAATAATCAACAATCAACATAAAATAATGTTCACCATAAGTGATTTTGGTTTTGGTAGAACCACATAGATCTGTGTGAATAAGCTCTAATGGTTTAATATGGAATTCTCTTTTTTTTTTTAACCTAACTCTTGTTTTCTTTCCTATTTGAAAATATTTACAAATAGGATATGAAGGTTTAATCACTTTTGGGAGGTCATGTTGGCACAAGATTGATCAGACCAGAGCCCTTCTCATGTTACCAAAAAAAGTTACCATGTAGTATAGAGTGATGGCATTTTCATCTTCTCCGAAGAAAATAAGTCTCACCCGAAGCGCAACCAAGACAGGAGSATAGGGAAGGGAAAGGAGAATACTTAGGTGGGTTCACATAACCTTCAAGATTCATCATGATCTTGCACAATACATCTAACTACAGAAAACATATGAGCTAAAACACACATGAATTGAAGCTAATTAGGTTGCGAAAAAACATTTATACACAAAAACATCATGTAGAACTTATGAAGCATAAAGAAGTACTGTAAAGATACAATGCAGAAGCATAAACACAGAATGACACAACATATTTCAAAATTTTGGATCCTTCTTTATATATTACCGTCAGATCTTATCAAATACAACCTTAGAGATACAAAGTTATTCTATATTATAGACTTCTGGCTCTGGACCCATGTCACAGAGCTCTATTTACCCAAAACTGTATACATGTTACATTTAAAGAACTCAAACCTGACCTAGTAACAATAACAACAACGGGAATAACAACAACTCGGACCCAACAACAAGGGGAGAACCATTTTACAATCATGAGACAAATATTTTACAATCATATTCATTCCATATATATGAACTAAGTAGGGTCTTTTGGATTTGGGCTTGCATGCTTTCTTGTTCTATTGCAACTGCTTTTGCCTTGTTGGTGTTGCACTGTCCTTTTCGCAACTGATTTATGTTACTTTTCCTTGCTATGTTGTCCAACTTATTTTGTAGCTTTCGCAACTCATGCTAAACCAAAACTGGGATTGTAGTCCTTCTTGCGCAACTTCCAATCCAAAAATGAAGCGCCCAACAGGATCTGACCACAAACCTTGACTCACCCTCGAGTCAAGTACTTGGCTTCTCCGTAGCTTCTAGGAGCAACTGTTTCTTTCACTTGTCCTCCTTTTCCTCTTTAATTTGCTCTTCTTCTTGCACTTTCTCTACTTCTACCTCTTTAAATGAAGGGCCCAACTTTGGGACCAACTCCAAGGCCCGCTTCTTAACTTTCTGAAAGCTACCAACTTTATCCTGCCATTTCCTGGCAAGGATGGAGGCCTCGACAATGAACTGTTGGGTTGCATCTGTGATACATTCCTTGGGCTTAGATGCGAACAAAGAGTTCCATTTAGAGTCTACTGTTGCATTGAACTGATGCATTTACATGTAAACTGTCTGAATGACAGGTCGAAAGTCACGGAGGTCCTTCTTAACTACAGATTCCGCCTCAAACAGGGTGTTCAACTCATTGTTTGCTTGCTGAATTTGATCAAACTTCTGTCGCATGTACTAGACTTTGGAGGACCTGGATTCTAGTGCATACGTCCTCCAAAGTCTGGTTTCACCTAGCGATGATGCCCATCCAATCGTTGAATTCTCTTAAAATATTTGTTCACTCAGCTATGTGCTTGTGTAGTGCTTCTTAGGCATTGTTTCCATATAGCACTATTTTCTCCATCTGCTCCTGCAACTTTCAAGGTTGCTTCTCTGCTTCTTGTTGAGTCTGTCGCAACTGTACTTCTAGATGCTTTGCACGAATGACCAATTGTGACCATGCTCCTTGGAGTAGTTCAATATGATTCTCGAGCTCTCCTGCATCACTGACTTCTGACAGTTGGGGTGCGACCTTCCATATTTATGGCCAGGCTTCAGCAAGTCTTTCCTGAACTCTTTCAAGTTTGTGCTCGACCTAGATCTTTGCGCGTGTTTCCTATTTTCTGCATTCTTGCGCAAGGAGCGCTTCCTCCCTTGCAAAATCTACAGACCTTTTGGCCTGCTAGAGCCTCTGCTCCATTTGATCAGTTGAGGCTCTGATCATTCCAACTAAGTGCATTGTTGGCCACTGTGCAAGGTCAGAGGATGAAGGGGTTGCGTGTCTGGGTGCTCGAAACTGCAGTGGAAGTCCACTGGTCATTGAATGTTAAGAGGGAGTCTCTACTTCCTCCTCTCATGTGGATGGTCCTGGCATAAGCCTCAACCTCAACGCTGATGCTAGGAGCGTCAGAACGTCTATTCTGGACATGAAGAGTTGCACCAACTCTACGCACTGCCGAGGGTTTTGGAGAACTAGCTCCATCCGTTCTTGCGCTAATGTTGTGCTTTTCCCTAAAGTTGTCTCTGGTTCCTTCTGAACCTCTGGTATCCTCGCCTCTTTACGTGCCTCTTCTTATGGAGTTGTGCTTCCCATGGCACCCTCAAGCTTGGCCATTGAGGACATGTGTTGGGGAATTGGAATTACAACTTCTCTATAGTTTTAGTGTCGTTATGCTGAACAAAAGGTACAATCTGCTGGTCCTGGGCTTCAAGGTTCAGGCTAGTCAGTTTCAATCTCTGCTTTGGTACTTCTAGACTTGAACCATAAATTTTTGGTCTCTGCTTAGGTAGCTCTGGGCTTCTTTCTAGGACTTTGGGCCTCTACTCGGGTAGTTCTGGGGGATCAGGATGCATGGGCTCTAGATCAGTGCTTTGGGGTGGACTGTCGGTTTCTGGGGGTGGAGATTGGGGGTGTGGTGGTGATGGAGGGTGATTAGTGATGATGGTAGATGGATGGGTGTCAGGCTCAGGGTCGTCCTGAATATGTATGATGGGGGCTTCTCAAAACACTGAGCGAGTGAGGGGGACGGTGGATGAGATGGGTTAAGTGTTCAAAACTTTTCTCGACGAGATCCACGTCCTGGTTTTCTTGGCTATGGGCTCTGTAATGTATACAACACTAAGGATTTTGTTGACATCCTTACCTGTCAAAATATATTTCTCTGGTAGTTGCAGGAACATCGTCAATGTTCTTTTCTTCCGTTCGAGTGGCTATGTCTCTTCCTCCTCTTCAGAGTCTGTCTGTGGTGGAGCTTCTTTATTCTATTCCACTGGGATGAAACTTGGTCCTACCCTTACTTCCCAACCTTTATTCTTCAATAGCTCGACTGGAAAAACATAGTGCATCCCCAACTTGCGTGGGTTGCATTTGACTCCTGGACACAACATCACCTCCTTGTCGAAGGCCTCTTCGTCCAATTAGAATGACATCAACCTTGAATGGAAGTCCTTCATGTTGGCATACCTTGGCCATACACACATGTGGTGTCAATTCATGTTGAAGGCTATGTTCCTCTTATTGCAGTTGAGGAGCTTCTGTGGAATGTGCAACCTCTGCATTGCATCAATGATCTTGTTATACCACTTGGAGAACATCGTGTTGTTGAAGGTTGTGTTCTCTATGTCCACCCTTGAATACCAGGGCTCAAACATTTTTGATAGGTGCCCCTTGTATTCTAGCGCAACGGTCTTCCAATGGCTGACGTCCATTTAAGAATTGCAAATGAAAGCAAAAGGTAGCCATATGTGAAGGTCCCTCCCTTCTCCTGGGCTTCCTCGCAAGCCACAAGTAGTTCCTCCAACATGTAGCTACACCAATTGAATACAATGCCATTGGCACAAAAAACCACCATTGATAATGCATCCAACATGCATTCTCCCTTGTAGTACGACCTCATGACTTTGTTGGCTATGATGTAGCGGCCAATCTTGACCGTATCTGGTAGTATGGGGTCGATTTTGGCTGTGTGCCCCCCCCTTTGCGTGTGGAACCTTTCATATAGGCTGGGCTCCCTTTTATTTTTTCCATGCTTGCTGGGACCCTGGAATCCTTTGGACACGTCCTCACCCTCGAGGGATAGTCTCGTAAGTTGGTGGATGTCTTTGGCATGGATTGGATATCGCCTATCCAACCAGAGACTTATGTCATGCACCATGCTGATCAGAAACTTGGTGCACTACACAACTTTGCTAGTGGTACTGAACACTGGTAGGTACCTGAGGTTCATGATAGTTGAGTTAAACAGGTTGATAAATTTGGGCTTTGACACAAACTGCATGCCTCCCAACTCGTCTGGAGTGATACTCTAGAAAACTTCTATGTTCATGTGGTGTAACAAGACTTGATCTGTTAAATTGAGATCGAGGAGCTTGACCTGCTCCACCTTCCCCTTGAGATCACCCACGACCTCAACTCAGAGGTCGCAAGGCTCATCTGGTACTGCATCTTTGGACATACACAATACTTCGACTTCCTATAGCTCTTGACATTTTGAGTTCTGTATTCTCAACAAATTCCGTAGTGAAAAAAGGATTGGGGGATCAAAACTATGGGTAGAGGGATTACATAGGCTTGATCACTCTGTAGAATTCAAAAAATCTCTAAGTGCTTTCTAGAAACAATGTGTTCTATGACGAGTTCTCAAATCCTTTTACTCGGGCTTAGCTGGAAAGTTCAGTAATAACTGTTGTTCACCATTACACTATGGACACAAATTGGATCTGAGCTATCTAACGAGATTGTTTAACAGGGAAAATCCTATTGGGCGATTCCGGAATTTACTGTGCAAGTTAGATAGGTACGTGGCCGATTTCATTCCTTATCGTTTGACAGATGAGAATCCTAGTGTGAATATCAATGGCATCTTCACGTATTTCATCTTTATGGCTTAACTAAATTCAGACAGGGTACCGTAATAGTAATAAAGGCTATGACTAGACTGGGTTCGTGTGGCACATGGACTGAGATTGCATTTAGATTCTTTGTCCCTCTGACCACAAAGGGTTCCCCGTCATATCAATGACTGTCATTAATGGGTTCTTGACACTTTTGATACTACACTATTGAGTAAGCAATTATGCATCAAACAACACTTAAACAGAAAAAGAAAATGGACTACATGTCGTGGTGCAACACTGCACACATCGACTTTATTAACTGAATTTACAAAAATTGTAGAAAACTCAAACCTAAATACTATACATGCTCCTTCAGACTAGAGAAACAATCCTTTAGCTCAGTTATGAGACATATAGGGTTTCAGATGAGCGCCATTCACCCATCTTGGCTGCAACATATCATCTAGTTGCACAAGTGTGACTGCTCCAGAAGGTCGGATCTCCGCAACTACAAATGGTCCCAACCAATCCATGCGCAACTTTCCTGGATGCTTCTGGTACCGACTGCCATAGAGTAGGACCTTGTATCCTTGTGCAAATACTTTAGTATTAATGTGTCTTTCATGCCAATATTTTTTCCTTTCTTTCTCAACTGACTGATGGAAGTCTGCTAAAAACCTGGTCTCTTAAGGTTTGTGCAACTCCATGAGTCTCTGCGCAACTGATTCTTCCTTCGACATGTGTGTGATCTGTACAATGTACAAACTTGGAGTAATGAATTCTACAGGCACCACAACTTCTTTCCCATAAACTAGCTGGAACTTTGTCATCCTAATCTTCCCTGTTTACGCAACAGACCTTCGTTAACCCTCTCTCTAGAATCTTGTTAAATGATTCTACTGTTCCATTGTCTTGTGGGTGGTAGGGGATACTTTTATGATGTTGGATCAAGAACTCTACTCTAAACTTTGCTATGGTAATACTGATAAAATGAGCTCCCTGATCACTATTCAGACTCCTAGGACATCCAAATTGAGTGATAATATTTTCAAAAATAAACCTAGTAGCAGTATCGGTTGAACAATCCTAAACAAATGTTGCCTCAACCCAATGTGTAAGGTAGTCCTTTGCAGTAATAATGTACCTATCCTTTGAATGCTTAGCTATGGGGTTGATCAAACCAATGAAGTCAATTGCCCACTTCTCAAATGCTTGTAGAGCTCGAACTGGTTGGAGTGGTAATTCATCTCGCCATGATGGTTTACCCACTCTTTGACAAAGATCACAAGATCTAGCATATACCTTTTCATCCTTGAAGAGCGTGGCCCACCATAGTCCATCTTGGATAACTTTCTGTGCTATGGCCTTTCCTCCCACATGACCTCCCGCAACTCCACTATGGCACTCCCACAGTATATCCTTTATTTCATGATCCAAGACACATCTCTCGAGGATACTATCGAGTCCTAATTTATACAATTGCCCTGCAATCAACTAATAGTTTGTTTCTCTAACCAACATATGGCGTTTCTGGGTTGTGGAATATGTTTATGGGCATGCTCCGGTACTTAAGAAGAATTCTATGTATTCCGGGTACTTTGGTATGGCCTCAACTCGGAAAAGGTCTGCATCTGGGAGATGATCATCAATTGCTTCGCCACTTTCCCATGATTCTAATATAGACAGATAATTAGGCCCTATGTTGCATCTTCTAAGATTAATGATCACTTCAAAAGAAAATTCATGAAATAGTAACAACCATCTACAACTTCTCCCTTCCAACACAGGTTTTTTAACTAGATATTTTAATGCAGAATGATCAATAAAGAACTTAAAATGAGAACCTAGCAAATAATGTCTAAAATTATGCAAAGCGTAAATCATAGCTAAACCATCCACTTCTGTCGTTGTATAGTTGCACTCAGCTTGCGACAACTTCCTTCTCCAAAAATAGATAGGGTGATCCATGGCTCCATCTCTTGGTTGCACTAAGATAGCTCCTGAGGCAATGCTTGAAGCATCTACGTGGACGTGAAACTCGTTCTCCCAATTTGGAAATATCAGAATAGGTGTTGTGTTGAGATTTTCCTTTAGGGTCTCAAATGCCTTATCACATCTTGGGGTCCATTGGAACACTTCAGCCTTCTTTAGTATATTTTCCAGCGGTGCAGTGATATTTTCATATCTTCTCATGAACCTGCGGTACTACCTTGTGTGTCCCAACATGGAGCACAACTTCTTAGCACTCGTAGGTGGTGGCACGTTCACAATAACTAAAAATGTGGCTGGGTCTACCAGTACTCCCTCTCGACATACTATGTGGCCCAACAAATTTCCATGTGGCACACATAAGATACACTTTCTGAGGTTCAATGATATCTACAATTCCCTACATTTGTCAAACATCAGAGGTAGTAGCGCTACATGTTCCTTAAGCAGATTGTATAATATCCAATCATCCATATAAACTTCTATAAACTTGTGAATAAATTCTCTAAAAGATGCTACCACAATCCTGGAGAAAACTATAGGGGCATTCTTTAAGTTGAATGACATCAGATTGTATGCAAATGACCCCCATTCTATTATGAATGTGGTCTTATTTTTGTGCTCTTCAACAATCCTTACTTTGTATGTTAACATCAGATCCTAGATCTAACATAACATCCTTAATCTCAAACTCATATAGCTAGGATACTAGTCTAAACTCTTTCCCAATTTGTACTTTCCTTCTCTGCACTCTTTGAGTACTCTTCTCAGGAATATTAGTCCTTATTATTGCTTTTGTAGGTTATTCATTCCCTAGAACTAGGTAAAGTGCATTGCACAACTTTTTTGTTAAGTGGTCATTCCCAAGAATATCATAAAAGAACTGAAACCAAAGGTCAACTACATTCTCTGGTTGCTCAGGTTGTCTTAGAGTGACTACGAGGTTTCCGGGTGCAGGGGGTGAAGCAGGGACTTGCACATTCTTAGGATAAAAAATAGGTTGAGGGGGTTTCTCTTGCATCTCAATGCTAGGTATATTCTGAAATACTTCTATGGAATATTTAAAAAAGAAATTATGTTTTAGAGGATTGTACCTGTCTTCTTTAGGTGTTTCTTTCTGGATCAAAGGTAAATTATCAGCATCTGCTCTAGTCTTTGCGCCTCCTTGAGTGATGATATTAAGGTTAGGAATTTGTCCTCTAATAACTCTCTTAATTTTTTAACTGATGAGGTTAGTTCCTCATTGATGTACCCAATCTTCCCATTTTGCAATTAGTTACGGGAAGACTTCAGTTTCGTGTCCATTGGTTCTGTAGTAAGAGCATCATGGCCACCTCATATGAGGACAGTCTCTATCCATATGGACTTGCTCATCGCAGTTGTAGCATCTACTTGGTCCTCTTCCCTGTGTTATTCCTCCTCTGAATTCTCCTCTGAATCCACCTCCTCGACCTCTTCCCAGTCCTTGAGGGGTTTCATTCACCCTGAATGTCATTCGATCCAACTTGTCCGCAAGTGCATCCAACGCTTTACACTGATTAGTAGTATGTGTGGTAGATGCGCAAAAATCACAGTGTATAATATTTGGTACTATTGAATACTTCTGAATAATGGGGCACTATCTCAGCCCATGCCCACAGATTCGAAAAATCTCACAATACTTGACTGCTGGTGCTCCTTGGCTCCCTGGAAAAACATGATATGGGGTAGGTTTATGGAATGGTAAATTTGCAGATACTTGCGCAACTCCTCCCATGGGTCTTGGTGAGGATCCCATCGGATTCTAAGGAGGTTCCATTCCCTTCATTCATGGACATTCGTTCACCAGATGTCCTTCTGTGTAACATCCAATACACCACACTTATGGTCGTCCTGGTCTATGTATAGTTAATTCTTGAATCTTTTCTATGAGCACTGATATTTTCCCTTGTAGTTGCGCTAAATTTGCATCTGATGGGGGTCTGGTCACTTTCAGGCTGCTCGGATATCCTGCCAATGCTTCAATCTTCATTAATTGTTCCAAGGCTTTTGTCAAGGTGGCTATCCTCTATTGCATTAACATATTCCATGTCAGAGGTAGCAATCCTTGAATATACCATTCTCTTTGATGTTCCTCATGAATTGGATGTGCTAACTTCCCTATAACATCTTTAAACTTTTGGCTATATTCCCAGGATGATTCACCTTCCCTTTGTTGAATATTGCGCAACTCAGATAGAGCTTGTTATTCTGACTGAGGTAGCTTAAACTCCTCTATGAACCTTGTCCATACCTGGTCAAGTGTGAACGCTTGACCTTGCATTCCTGGCACTCCTAGCTCAATAACCTTCATGTACCATTTGAGAGCACGACCTCTCAAGGTAGTCTGGAACTCAACCAACTTATTCGCATCCAGAGTTCCTCTGGACCTCTAGGTTGCTTCACACAAGAACCGATGTTGCTCAACATATTCGTCTCCCTTACCCAAAATTTTTGTGTATCAAACAATCGAACCTCCTGCGTGACCAACCATTGCTGATCTTGTTACTCCTATCAAAATAAAACCTAACTGTCCTACCTGCGACCTACCAGGGGATCCCAATATACTCCTTATACTCGCACTTCCTGGTTGTGACTGACTAACTAATTGTAATGGAACAAAATTAGCATAAGAAGGTAGTATTGAATTTACGACTTGTATAGAAGACACTTTGGGTATGGGTGATTCAGGGCTAGTGCCACTGGCTTCAAGGCGATTTTCTTTGATCTGGGGGGTCTAGTTCTCTTCCTTTGGAGTGGTCTCTTCGGCCGGATTCTCGATATTTCCTAGCATCGGGGCAGAATCTTCTCTCTCCTCTTCAATATCCATGCCAACTTCCTTCTCCCTTGCTTCTACACCTTCTCCTTCTTGTCCACCCTCTTAGGGATTTATTTCTCTCTGCGTTTAACTTTCACTTAACCTTCGACTAGAAAGTCTTTCCTATATTCTCATCTTCTACAACTCTTCCTTCCATATTTCCTCTACTTCTCTTGGTCCAACTTCTTTCCGCAACTTCTCAGACTATCTTGTTGCTTTATTTATCTTTCCGCGCCACCACTTCTCAACTATGGCAGCTCTTTTCAAAGCTCGCTCATCTCTTGAGTCCATTTCTTGTTGTTTCCCTCATTTGTCAAAGAACCCTCTCCCCTCTTGTTCTGAGTGGGAAATCCCTCTACGGACTAGCACTTAGGGTTTTATTATGCATGCAGAAAAGACCTAAATATTCCTACTTTCTACCGTCGTCCTGGACCTAATCCCCATTATTCTTAAGCAAATACGTATTTAAGAAGATCAAGTGAGCATACCTTATTTCAGGCATTTGATAACGATCCTTCTTTACGCTTGAACCCTCTTTGACTGCAACTCTCCTCCCAAGGCTGACCTGCATTAACACAAAACAAACAAAGAAATCCACATGCATTTGATATATAGATTAATGGGTTAGAGATTCAATCAACATGTATGCAATAAACCATGAAAACCTCATATGGTGGGACGGGAAAAGTACTTCTTTATTATTAACTTCAACAAATCAACTTACCATGATGAAGTCGACAACTGCTCCAAGAACCTGGTCCTAGGCTCCTCTTCAACTGTCCTCCAATTTCTTTGCTCTATATTTCTCTTTGCACAAGGATGGCTAAAGGGTTGGGACAAAGGGAATGTGCAATCGTGTATAGTTTCTTTACTATGATTCTCCTCTTCCAAATGGGACCCCTAACCCTTCTTTTATAGGCTAGAAGAAGCTAGGTATTTGGTCGAACCCTCGGCCATGCATGGCCAAAAGGTTTAGTTAACTTACCCAAAGTTGTGTGTTCCATCATCAACTTTCCTTTTTTCGTGCTTTTGTAGGTACACGCGGGTTGTTTTGGGTTAGATAGCATGTACACGCGTGCAATAATGGAGAAAGGTGTGTGGACCTTTATAAAAGGGGTTTTTAAGAAGAGTTGTTCAACAGTGTTTTGGAAAAGAAGGAATCTGAGATGGCCTGATGCTAGGTAAGCATGTCTGGTGCAAATTAGGGTTATAACAGATGCCCCCTAATGTGTGAGGTCAGAAGAGCATCTGGTGGCCGAAATAAATTAACAATCTTCACCATTGTGCCTAACAAGTGAGCCCAGGGACCAGAAATCGGGAGGTGTCATTTGCAAAAATAAAAATTGTCTCATTGTGGCGGGCATACCCATGCTCAGGATAAAATAAAATCATGTCTACCAATCAAATACATTGTATATCCATTTCATATAACTATATAAAGTGTAGCCGCGAACAATACACAACGGAGCTACATCTCAAAATAAAAAATATATACATGTAGAGTATCCATCTTCTTAGAAGCTGCTAAGGCTCGATGGTTGGAGATGAGGTCTTCAGAGCTCGAGAAACAACTTAAAAATATTCAAAACTCAGGTAGGAGTGTAATATGAGTGTAAAAATTCACTACCCAGAGGTCTTTGACGACTCGTTGGTCATGGACTAGAGAATCTTTATGATCAGACTGAAGTCTTCATTGATTTCGAACAAAGACTTGATTGGACATTCATGATGGCCAGGCATGAGGGCAAGAGACAAACTGCAGAGGGGCCAACTCAAGCTTGGTAAAAAATTCCCTTGGACAACAACATGACAAATGATGAGACTCAGGAAGCATGACATTAACATAAGTTTACGAGAGAGGAGGCAACGCAAACTCTCCATATGTTTGGAAGAATAACCAAATGGAGGAGGACACAACTCTATGTAGTGAGAACAACTTCCTAAGGTCGTATTAAATCCCAGAGTTTGACAAAAAAACAGACATATGTGCTTTATCCAAGGGAGACTCATTATGCTGCCAATAAAGAAAATACTTTTTCCTTCCTCTTTTTGGGGTATATTCGATTTTTTTTTGTTTTTGTTTTTTCAATAATTTTGGAAAAATAATAACAGAATGTTACGTTACAAAGGAGGAATGAGTGTTGCAAACATACAAGTTCAAGGCATAAGGACAAGACTGATGTTCAAAGTAAGGACACTCGGGAAAAATCCTCCAGGGGACAAAGGTGTCAAGACACAGAGGCAAAGTGCTTTAGGGCTTGTGTATAAGGCATGCTTTAAATGGTTTAGTTGAGAGTAACATGGAGCCATCATTAGACCAAAGACCCGGGTATGCAAATGTGATTAATAAAACACACAATGGTAACGTCCTTCGATGTGAGTTTAACGAGCCCAAAGAAGGTAAGCTTGACGGTTTTTCATATTTAGAGAGTCTGAAAAAATGTAAAAGGAGACTCCACTGCGGTACCTTTTTCGAAGGTAGTCTAGTCGGTTAGAAAAAAGGGTAAACTAGAACCAACAAGATGTCTATTCAAAACCATTTCAACAAGTGTGATAAAGACAATATCACTCGACTGTTTTTTCATTTTTAAGGAGTCTGAAAAAAGATTAACTATGGACTTCGTCGGGAATGTTCTTCTGGACCATTTTAACGAGTGTGAAAGAATAAGGTCACTCGATGATCTTTTCAATTTTAGGGAGTCTGAAAAGAGCTTAAATATGGACTCCATGGGGGTTCCTTTTTCGTAAATTTAGTCCCTCAGGCCTGAAAAAGGGTTAAAATGATACCTGAGAGTACTCTTCTAGAGAACTGAAGTTCCATAGAGTATACCTTTGTTCGTACAGTTGATCGTCCAGACCGAAAAAGGGGTAAAATACCGCCGAATAGACGTGACTTTCCAATTTCAGTTTAACGAGCGTGAAAGGCCACAAGATCGCTCGACAATCTTTTCATGTTTAGAGGGTCTGAAAAGGGCTTAAAAGAAGACCCATTATGTCTTTTGGGAGTCCCAAGGGTGAGGTCAAGAGTGAAAAGGAATCATGCAAATGAGGCTCAAACTCGTAATCAGGAAAAAAAACAAGGACTCCCGAGCCTACAGTTATTAGAGACAACATGGACACCATAATGCAACTAGGATCTACCTAGGGCATCCATGTTTCGGTAATCTCTACCACCAAATCGCGACACTTCTAAAGTAGCAATGATGGTTCCATGTCACAACCTAATGGGATTGATCCTATGGAAAAGGGATAAAGACAACGAGATACAAAAGTCAGTGTGGAAACCTAACCTACATGCTCAAGTTGGTCATCTGAGATTTTTCCACGGACCGTCAACAGTTACCCAAAACTCCAAAAAAATGTCTTGATACCCGATCATACCCTTCCAATGCAACTCTTGAATTACTCTAAATGGTTTTTGGTTTAAAGAAAATGATAAGTGTTTGCACTCTTTTCGTCAATGTGTGAGCAAAAAGTGAGTGCTTACATGCCTAGTTGGGCTCTGCTAGTCATGACAGCTGTGATGTAAAAGGTTAGAAAGAAAACAACTAAGCTATTAACAAGAATTAAACAAAAAACTAAATGAAAATATGAGCATAGAAATAAAAATAAAATAAAATGACAATGGACCAATATCACCAATGTATTAGCTGGTCTGATAGATGAAATCCAAAGATACACAAAGGAGAAAGAGGACTTGGGTCCCTTCCCTCTCCAATGGAAGGCTCTTGAGGCCCTCAACTGATTGCTCTCCTTNGTCAGGCTTCATCACAATCTGCATGCCTCTCAATTCATCTAGAGTGATACTCCAGAAAACATATATGTTCATTTGAGGGAACAAGACCTAGTCTGTTAAGTCGAGATCGAGGAGCTTGGCATGCTCCACCTTCCCCTTGAAATTACCCATGACCTCAACCTGGGGGTCACAGGGATCATCTGGTACTACATCCTTGGAAATGGCACTTCGACTCCCTATATCTCTCAGCATGGTCAGTCTAAACTATCAACAATTTGGACAAGAAAAATAGGGATTGGGGATCGCGACTGATGGTCGAGGGATTACACAGGCTTGCTCACTATACAGAATTTGTAAATTGCTAAGTTCATTCTGGGAAAAAATGTTTCCTACGTCGAGTTCTCAGACCCTTATACTCGTGTTGAGCTCAAAATTTCTGTAATAACTGATATTCATCATTACCTTATAGACGCAACTTGGATCTGAGTTGTCCGACAGGACTGGTTAACGGGGTAAATCTCTAGGGTGATCTCAGAATTTATTGGGCAAGTTGGTCAAGGAAGTAGCCAATTTTAGACCTTATCGTTTAACGGATTAGAATCTCAGCAAGAATAGTAATGGAATCTTCGTGTATCGTGGCTTTATGGCTTAACCAATTCAAACGGGGTATTGTAGTAGTAATAAAGGTTGTGACTAGACTGGGTCTGTGTGGCATAAGGACTCAGATTGCATCCGGATTTTCTCTTCCTCCGACCACAAAAGGGGTCCCCATCATATTAATGACTATCATTAATTGGTTTTTGATGCTTCTGATCCTACGCGGATGATTAAGCAGTTCTGCATCAAAAAAACACTTAAACAAAAAAATGAACTACATGTCGCAGTGCAACAAGTCACTCTTCGACTTTATTAACTGAATTCACGACAATTTGCAAGAAAAATTCAAATCTAGCTTCTAAACATGCTCCTTCGTACTAGAGAAACAGTCCTTTAGCATAGTTCAGAGATAGATAAGGTTTCACGTGAACGCCATTCATCCATCCTCGCCACAGCATACTATCTAGTTGCACAAGTCTGACTGCTCTATACGGTTGGATCTCTACAACTATAAATGGCCCCATCCAATGTATGTGCAATTTGCTTGGATGTTTTTGGTATCGAATTTCATAAAGCAGGACCTCGTCTCCTTGTGCAAATACTTTGGTCTTAATGTGTCTGTCATGCCACGCTTTCTTCCCTGTTTTCTCAACTGTCTGATGGAAGTCTACTAAAAACCTAGTCTCTTCAGGTTCATGTAAGTCCATGAGCCTCTCTGCAACTGATTCAGCCTATGCCATGTGTGTAACCTCTGCAATATACAAACTTGGAGTAATGAATTTTGCAGGAACCACAACCTCTTTCCCATAAACTAGCTGAAATGGAGTGTACTTGTGGAGTTTCTTTGTGGTTGTCTTGTAAGCCCATAGTATTGTTGGAACTATGTCATCCCAATCTTCTCTTTTTGTACAATAAACCTTTGTTAATCCTCTCTCCAGAATCTTGTTAAACGCTTCCAATGTTCCATTGGCTTGTGGATGGTAGGGACTAATTTTATGATGTTGGATCAAGAACTTCGTTGTAAGTTTTGCTATTGTACTACTGATAAAATGAGCTCCCTGATCACTGGTCATACTCCTAGGACATCCAAACCGAGTGATAATATTTTCAAAAATGAACCTAGCAGCAGTATCGATTGAAAAATCCTGAACAATTGTTGC
>SNQJ01S0021237.1:80902-99372 GCA_010110895.2 Picea sitchensis | reverse complement strand
TAAATAGAAGTTGGCAGCTCATTATCACCATTGTTGATTTGAAAATTGAATCTAGAGCAAAAAAAACCCTTTGATAAAAGTGGTGATTCTGGGAGCTACAGTGGACAAAATGACCATTTGTCTGGACCAAGTAAGTATAAAATATCTCCTCTTGCAATTTAAATCTTTATTTATGCTTTGGGTTTCAAGTTTTGGGGGGGCATCGACCTTCAAAAGGTTGACCCTAGGTCCATGCGGGTTGTCTTATGACAAGCCGCGTGTACATTTAGGAAGAGTAAAAACTGCATGTGTGTACAAGTGACTGTCATCATTACAACATGCGTGGACCCCCTTATTGAATGAAAAATTAAAAAAAAACAAGGGTTAACCTTCCTGAACTTGGTGTTTTGTAGGATGTATGTTCACTAGAGGGAAAGAGAGCATGAGGAGGTTAGTGAGTTGGTCGGGGAAGACCCCAATGTTGTGGCTTCCTTAATGCAATGTGGGATGCTCAAGTTCTTCTTATGTCCTTTTATGCGGGCACAACCTAGGTTATTGAATGCCTTGGTTGATTATTGGCATCCTGATGTAGAAGCCTTTATGTTAGAGGGGCAGTCACTGGTGCCTATGACAGAGGACATATATTTTTTGACTGGCCTCTCCAAGAGAGGGGAACCAGTCAACTTCCAGACATTTCCTTCGGGGCCTTATAACATATCGGAATTGATAGGACTTTATTGTGAGGCTGGTACAGACCGATCGATCTCACAGGTTCCCATAAGAAAGATTATTGACTTATCGTTGTAGGTGATTGTGTTGCTTATTGGGCAGATGACTGGTTCTACGGCTCTACATCACGCGTCCCGTGCACAGATGAACTGTGCAGTCCAGTGCTTGAATGCACAAATATTTGACTGGAGCACTACACTGCTAGATTGTATGGAGAGGCAGCTGACAAATTGTCGGTCGAGGACGCAAAGGAACTTCAGGTTCGGGACCATTCTATGTTGTTTCTTCTTTGAAAGAGTTTCGAGCTTTAGTCCTCGAGTAGTGGTATGAGGACATCATGCCTCTCTTCCTACAGTTTGTAGATGGGTAGTGTTACTGCCACGACAGGGTGGTGGAAGGACCAATGAGTCATTTGACAATGATTTCTTTGCTTGGTTGTCGCGAAAGATCCCAGTCATAGAGGATTACCCTTATGCTGGGATTTATTTCTCGAGAGATCCTGAGATACCAGTACCTCCTGGTGAGGAGCGAGGAGAGATGGGTAATTTTACATCATTGTTTTGTTGTTTTTTTTTTTTTTTGTGAAACATATGTAATTTTATGTTGTTTTTTTTATTTTTTATATATCAATTTTTTCATACCTGAGTATTTGACGAATATGTGTCTGTTGTGTGTAGATGTGGGACCACTGTGACCTGTGGACTATGCGAGGAACAAGCGTCATCCTCGGCCAGGGGCCACACCTGCCACTGCAGGGGGACCAACAACAACAGGAGAGTTTCCAGATGAGTCGAGTGAAACTTTACCTCGCTCACCTGCATGGTCCCTATGGCAGAGATTGAGGATCTTCCACCATCTATGCAACCTCATGTAGTGGGGGCACCACGGACATGGGTCTGATTGTTTCAGTGTTTGGAAAACATTGTTGATCAGTACAACAAGGCCCACATGCCTTGACCTTAGTTAGATTTTTCATGTGCCGAGAGCACTACTTGTATATATTTTTTGAGAGCATAAGCCCCATGACTTGTTATTGGTCATACTTTTGAGGCGCTTGAGTCCACGTATGTACTCTGGTGATTATGATATTATATATGGATTTTTATGTCTTTTTTGTGTCTTATGGATCATTTTTTGCCTTTAAAAATGTATTTACATGTTTATGTGTATATCCTTTCATATGTGTGTGAGATGCCAATCTAAAATTTGATTAGCTAGAGTATTTGTAATTTGGTTTAATCTCCTAGGAACATGAAAATATGTAATATAATCATAGCTTCGTTCTAAGAGACGTACCCTAAGGAATCATCAGTGTAAAGTCTGATCATGAACCCGATAGACTCTATTTAACTGTGACACAACCAACTGAGTGTCTAAATAGACCCGGAGATGAGAGATACAAAATGACAGGGCATCATGAAGCAACTCAATAACTACATTGTACTTGATGACATTGTTTGTGGTGTCACCTAAGCATATACCTCCAGAAGATAATAATTGGGCTCGAGGTGTAAAAATTACCCAAGCTACGGAGGCAAGCCTCTGAGTGTGCCGACTAGCACCATCTGTGTACCCAATGAACACCTAGAATTCACTTGACATCTGCCACAGTGACAAAAGATAACATAAAAAATGACATGTCCATAATACTAAAAGAAACTAGAAAGTAATAGTACAAAGACTATACATATGTTACAAAAAGTTACCCATGGTGACCTGGCTATGAGTAATACTTCTTGAGGTAGAGCCCATTTCTAGGCTCTGCCAAAGCATTCCCTTCAAAGTCAACCAGACGATAAGTGCCCTTTTTTAGAACCTCTTTTATGATGAAAGGTTCGAACCACATGGGTTTGAATTTTCCTGCCCCCAGGGGGTCCTTATCTTGGTCATAGACCAGGACAAGGTCACCTTCAGAGAAAACCCGAGGATGAATGGACCTATCATACTGACACTTGAATTTATGTTTGTGAGCCTCGTTGGCCAGGGACACATCACAATGTTGCTCATTGATCCGCTCAAGGTATAATAACCATTCTTCAAGTGGTGAAGTATCTGGCAATAATTGTACTGCCAACTTTAGGGACGGGATCTGACATTCGATAGGCAAGACTGCTTCCAGCCCGTAAATGAGTTGAAAAGGTGAGAAACTGGTTGCAGTCTTAACAAACGTTTGGTAAGCCCATAATGTCAAGTATAACATCAAATTCCAATTTGACTTGGCTGAGTTGATCGTTCGCTATAGGATGGTCTTAAGATATTTGTTTATAGCTTTCACCTGACCATTTTCTTGGGGGTAGTAGAGTGACGAATGTTCTTGCTGCAACCCAAGATTTGATGTTAACTCGGTCATCATTTGGTTCTGAAAGTGACTGCCATGGTCAGTGACAATCTCCCTCGGGACGTCGAACCTTGCTATTATCTAGTTGAATAAAAAGAGAGTCACAGTCTCTCCATCATCTTTAAATGTTGGCATAGCTTCGACCCACTTCATGAAGTAGTCTATGAATACGATGATATAATGATGCCCCCTTGCTGAAGGAGGGTTGCATGTAGTGTAATCAATCCCCCACTTGGTGAAGGGACCAAGTGTGATGACAGGAAATAAGGGAGCGAGATGTGCCCTCATCTTCTGAGAGAAGATCTAACAGGGGTGGCACTTCTTGACCAATTCGATACAATCTTTGATTAGTGTCGGCCAGAAGTAACCTGTGCGTAAAATATTTTGAGTTGTTTCCAACACAAACAAATGACCACCACACACTCTGGTATGGAAATCATTAAACATGATAATTGTTTCTTCGTGAGGGAGACATCGATGCAGGATGCATTCTACACCTCTTCGATACAATGTATCATCGAGTATGAGATAATTCTTAGCCTGATGGCGTATACGTCGACGCTTGTCATGAGAAGAAGAGGTGGGGCACTTCAAAGTCTGGAGATACATAAGTATATCTCCGTACCAGGGATCTGAAGATGTGATAAAAAACATATCTCCTATGATAGGTGACTCTTCAGGCACAACATCACCTGACTCAACCAGAAGTCTTGAAATAAGTTCTGCAAAGACCAGTGACTTTTTGGATTTCACTGAAACGAAATCCAAGTCAAACTCCTAGAGGACGACTATCCATCTACTGATCTTTTCGCCTATTACCTGTCGTGTCAACATGTAATGGAATGGATTCAAGACAGTAATGACGGTGGTCTTGCGAAACAAAACATAATGACAGAACCGTTGAATAGCATGGGTTGCTTCCAACACAAGTTTTTCGATATGAGAATAATTGAGTTCTAGTCCTAGAAGGCCTCGGCTCAGGTAATAAATCACATATTCTGAGAACAAGTCATCTTCCTGAACTAAGACCATGCCAATGGTTGACTCTGCTACATCCAGGTATAATAATAAATCTTTGTTATAGTTAGGTGGCCGAAGGAGAGGGGAAGTCGTGAGGGCATGTTTCAACATGTCAAAAGAGCATTGAGCAGCATCGTCCCAATGAAAAGGAACATCTTTCTTCAGTAAGTGCATAAATCCCTTTGTGATCTCGGCATAGTTGGCGATGAAATGTCTTAAAAAAATCACCTTGCCCTGTAGACTCTGAAGTTGAAGAATTATGCATGGGGGAGGCAACTGAATTATTGCCTCAACCTTGAGAGGATCGACCATGATCCCTATTGTTGACACTATGAAACCTAACAAACGTCCTGATGTTACGCAAAAGATGCACTTGTTTGGATTCAAGCGAATCTGGAAGTAGCGACAATGCTTAAATATAAGTTGGAGGTGTAAGGGATGATCCGTTCTCTTATGAGATCGAGATGATAAATCATCTAAATAGGCCTCGACTATATGATTGAGGTCATGGAAAGCAAAAGACATGGCTCGCTAAAAGGTCGCTCCAACATTTTTGATACCAAAGGGCATCTTACGATACGTGAATGTACCCCATGGACAAATGAATGTCGTTTTGTGCTAATCTTCGGGTTTGATTTGCATTTGATTATATCCTGAAAAACCGTCCATGAAAGAGAAAGCCTCGCAACCCACACATTCATCAATTATCTAGTCGATGAATAGTGTGGGAAAATTATCTTTTGGATAGGCCTTGTTCAAAATATGGAAGTCTGTACATACACGAATCGTGCCTTGTTTTTTATTGACCGGCACAGGATTTGACACCCATTGGGTCAAATGGATAGGATAGATAAAACTGGCTTTTAGCAGTTTCTCAACTTCAACCTTAATGGTTGCTTCTTTCCTGGGATTAATTGGACGAAGCTTCTGCCGAACAGGATTGGCATTTGGATAAGTTGTGATTTCATGTTCAACTATTTTTGGATCGATACCTGACATTTCCTAGTAAGACCAGGAAAAAATGTCGTAGAATTCTTTAAATAGATCTGTGTAGATTTGAATCTCTTCGGGGGAGCAGTCAGCTCCGACGAAAACATTCTCCATGATGCCAGGGGTTCTGGAGATATTGATCGGTATGGTTTCAATAATGGTTTCCATATTACCCTCGGCATAGATCTCGTGTGTAGCTAAGGGATTAATAGGACAAGACCTATCTCCAATCATAGTCAAGGTGAATTCTCTAACTTCGATTCTGCTTAACTCTGGGAGGAAGTATGATCTGTGATGAAGATCATCCCAGGGTTTTTCCGGACTACTCATTGCTTCAATTACTGCTTCGTTGGAGGGCAAGACTAAGTCTAACGAATTGGTGTCAACGAGAGAACTTTGTGCTCAAATAGGCTCTAGAAGAGGATCTAACTCTTGTGCATAAGTTGGATCTGTGTTGGCTGAAGCTTGTTGGACTAAAGAGTACGCTACTTCAGTTACGGACAAGGGCGTGGACATGCCTGGGTGCCTTGTCCCATCCATCGTGGGCGATGGGGAAGGAAGTATCCATAGATCATTGAAGTAAGTCGTGTGAAACAATAAAACTTGGAAAATCTCAACCTTATGGTGGTCGGATATGAACTTGACATCGCCTTGAGGGTGCGGGTAATCGAAGGTACCCATCAAAGATGGGAACAAACCAACCCCTACATTGACTATGCCTGGTTGAGGATTATCAATCATCAGGACCGCATACACCCCCAATGAAGGGTCAGGTCTGGAGAAAGACAATTGATCAATGGTCACAATCCGGTCCTTGTGTGGAAACAACAAGACCCGGAAAACTGTAGCAACCACTGCTCGCATGGCATAAGTCCAACTCCTTCCTAACAAGATATTGTAGCTGAGGGACGCACCGACTAATTCTACCTCGACGCACACAGTCTTCCCTCCTAACTGCATGGGGAAAGAGGGAATGATACCATTTGGTCAGAACAAATGACCGTCGAAAGTAGTGAGAAGAGTAGGCGACGGAGACAAAACGGGCTGGCCAATGGATTTCCAACATGCCAACGACACAACGCATGTCGAGGCGCCCTCATCAACCACCATGCGAAAAATATTTTGAGTAAATTGTTTCATGGGGTGAGCCACTACTATCTGAAATGCTACGTGGTAAGGTAGATGAGGTTTTAAGTCAGTTGTATTGAGCATGATGGTACTTGGATTACAAGTCTCGGTAGGTCCTAAAGTGGTTAACAAAGCTTTCCTCTAGGAAGGGCAGATTTGGAGGACCTCCAAAGTAGACATTGCACAAGGGGTTTGAGTCAAATCCTCCACCATAGAATAGTTCTAGGTGGCCCTTGCATTTGGGTTGTGAGAATATTTTTTGAATGCTCCTTTTGGGATGCATGTCATTGTTTCGCTCATATTCTCAATCTGTAGAGGAAGAGATGGGAGTTTGGCTTCTTTGCCCTTCTCATAAGTGCTTGGTTTACTGTAGCCATGCACTCTAGTCGATATAAAAGCATCACCCTTCATCATATACACATTCATGGATGCAGGATTGTTCGAAGATGGAGAGGGTCCTTGACTGCCCCCTTCCATGCTTGTAGAGGCTTGGGTTAGGTTTTTCCCATGCTGAAATGGATTGGTTAACACGACAGGCTATTTTTGTGTCACAAACTTTTGGGCCTCTGCAAGCTGAGGACATTGGTGGGTCGAGTGGTCTTCCGTGCATAGGTTTCACAGATACCTCACCTTTTCTTTCTTAGTGTTTCCCCCACCAACATTATTAGTGGGTTTCTTATCCCCCTTACCCTTGTTTCGTTGTTTTTTCTTTCCTTCAGGCTGCTAGGTGGCCTTTGGATTTGTCGATTGCATTGTGTGTACATTCGACATTTTAGTAGGGGGAGCAGCCAAAACAATAGTTTGGCTGGCCACTATGTGTTGTATAGACAATTGCTGCAATTGCTTCGTCAGTTTCTCAACGGGATTTGTTTATGCTGAACCAACAATACCATCGGCATGCGGTCCATCTCTCTGTCTGGTTTTATCAAGTATTGAGTGTGGCGCATCTGGAAAGATCTCGTATAATAAACCAGACTGAGAATAGATTAGCTCAAGCTCTTGAGCTCTCATGATGGCGTCTTCTTCGAAAAATACTCCCAACATTGCGACATCTTTGGATAATTATGGGACCAAATACTTAAGGAACCACTCGAGCACGAATGTTGGTGGGACTGGCACCTTAATTAAACTCTTCCAGCGTCTCCATTCTCGGATGTGATCAGAGATATGGTCTACTTTTGTCTGTGAAAAATTGGCCAACAATTCTCTGCCATCATCGTATCTCACAGGTAATTGGAAATGGTTTTGGAAAGGGTTTAGGAAAGCCATTTCCAATTCATCGAAGGAAGAGTATCTTGAGCGGTCGAGTGCAATGTACCATTTCACAACACTCCCAATGAGAGTATGTTGAAACAATCGAAACTGTACAGAGTCATCTTTCAACGAGTTAGATGAGCACCAAAGATGGAAGGTAGTCACATGATCTCCTGGATCTTCGTTAGGCTTGGCTTCAAACTTTGGTATGTCCGAAGGAAAATTCGTCGGCATAGGGGGCCAACATGGATCGTGACAGATAGGGTCATTCAACAACCTTGTCAAGTCTGGCAAATGCAAGGTTTCCAGGAAAGGTAGTTTTGGTTGTTGGTGATAACCTGGGAAAAAGGGGCCTGGAGTTTGACTGGCACCAGATTGCCAGGAAAAGTTCAGCTTTTGGCCTGGGTTCTGGTAAAAGCCATGGCCATGACTAGCGTACAAATTATACATGTGAGGAGACATTATCGTCTAATTCCCAAAATAGAACATAGATGGTTGGGCGTGCATTACATTCGGAGGAATTTGGGAAGGGTTGCCCCATGCCGATCCCATGGGGATAATCATAGTACCTTGTCCAGGGTTCCATTTATTGTGAAAATAATTGCCCCATATCGACATTCCTGACGAGGGAACGGATCCTTGCCAAGAATTCCAAGGCCCTGCTGTGGAAGAAGTTTCTGGGTTTCCCCCCTGTGCAGGAATAGTACCCTGCATAGGAATAGGTTTTTCGAAATCAGGATTGCCCCCAGTTGGGAAAGCAGCTGATGAGAAGGCGTTGTTACCAAATGCACTGAAAAAATAAAACGGTGTCAAACCTACTGACATATTATGTGAAGGTGGTCCTTGAATCCGTACTCCAAATAAACTATGGTGTACAGGTGGCCCGACGGATTGCTGATGCGTGCTACCAAAAGAAGGGGACGAAGGAGGTATATGACCTCCCCCGTAAGGGAAAGGATTAAAAGGAGATGAAGTTCCCCTCATGTGGCCTTGCAGAGGAGCATTAGAGCTCCCTGCCCCCATACCTAAAGTCTGTGAAGTGGAGTAGGAAAGTACAGGACTTGTACCTAAGCTAGGCATCCCGTATGAGAACGGAGGGCTTGTCGCACTTGGTGTGAAAAGGGTTGTGATCGCCGTCATAGACGGGATCAGACCACTGTTCGAGGTAGAGGCGGTCGGGACCATGGTGGCTCGGACTAGTGACGATGGGTTAGGAGGTGTAAACTCTCATGTGGTGAAAACCATAGTGGGAATTGAAGAATTCCCAGAAGGAGTGACAACATTTGTTTCCATTGTTGCGTGGGACATTGTCTAGCACTCGTAAGGGTGAATCAGTACGATGATGGGTTTTGAAATATTAGTGGTTGGAGTTTCAGGTGGACCAAGAGATTTCACTCCAAAGTCTAAAACGGTGATTTCCTCCGGATGTTGGTCGGGCACAATTTCTTGTGACCCGGTCGCTTCAAAAGACCCTTGTTGGTCTAGCTTTCGACTTAGTGGTGGTGGAGGTGGATCCAGTGTAACCGATGATAGGTTCAGAAGCCTTTGTGATCAACAGAGATCATGATTCTCCATTGTGTGAGAAGATCAAAGACACTCTAGGGATTTCTATTCATTCAAAAAACAACACACACTAAAAAAGTCCCTACAAGATAAAACAAGCAAACACTAAATTAATTGGAAGAACAGTTACAACAACCAACACTAGAGCAACTTACCGATGCAAGTGCAACTCAAACACTGAAGCATCCTCTGGGTATACTCTGCAAAGTGTGGCCCGATGTCTGTCCTAGGTACCGTGGTATACCCCCGCCATCACCTATGTATGTCTCTAAAAAGATAGGTAACTAGGTTGCCAGCGCGTGAACAGTCACCAGGGTACAGTCGAAAGTAGGGTAGACCAAAATGAGAAGGGTATCGAGCCCGAAACATGTCAAGGGTATCAAACGCAAGTGGTCTCGAAGAAAACTGAGGACCTCAAACGGATTCAAGACCCACGAAGCTTCGTGGCAAATGCAATCGACGAAATCCCAATACAAGCCCTCTATATGTGTTCTCCACTACGATTGGTCCAACTTTGGAGGGGTTATCTCCATTACCTTTCCACATGCGACCTCATGTTTATCCCCTGTGTTAGAGGGGGGTCCCGGATAACTTTCATGATACTGGACTTTGACACTCCCTAACTCAGACTCCAATGTTTGATTTTAATGGCCTTGACGAGTTTCCTCTCCAACCTAATTCAAGGCCCTAACCATAAACTAGTTGGTTGACCCTAAAAACATAAAAAGTATAATGAATTTTAGATTTAGCGTTAATTTTTATAGCTTGTCTTAAGTCAAAGGTTATGAAATTGAAACTAGTGATGTTTGAAAGACGAAAACAAAATAAAAAGAAAGATGGAAACAAAAAAACCTTTACTTAACTCAACTCTTAAACAACTTTTCAAACTTAAATTTTTTTCTAAGATCTTTGAACAACAAACTCAAAGTAGGATTTCACTTGACTACGAGCCACTTATGATCTAAGTAAACCATCAATAACTTATGAAAGCAAAGACTTTTCCCTGGTTACTCATGCAAAACAACACTTTTTAACCAAACAAAGAAATAAAATATTTTTTTATATGAATGCTCACAAAGCAAAAAGGAAAAATATCAACAAGTCAAAACCAAGAAACCTTATGGCCTAAGCGCAAATCGCAAAGAGTCACTTTAAAAATCACACACAAGAAAATTAAAATTGGACTCTCACACTTGTCTAAAAACCCTATAAAAGAAAATTTTGAGGAAAACTTCTAAATGAAAAAATAAATCTATTGCTGTGATCAAACCTAAGTTACTGACCGCTATGAAAAATACCCAAAAACCTGAGAGGTATAACTCTTGTCAAAGTAAAGGATGACTGCCTCACCATCAACAAAAATTCTCTCCACAAGCACACTGCTGACAGTTCAACAGCAAGCATGTGCACGCAAGCTGTGTAAAGTCAGAGTGCATGTACACGCGTGCTGACCTTATACAGGTCACATGTATATTTGAAACTCTGAGACAAATGAAAAGCCAAGCAAGCTAGCCCAAGAAGAGACTACTGGTACTGAGAACCAGAACCTCTTGAAGACTCATACACTTTAACAGAAAAAATAAAACAATTCAAGGAAAACTTCATAGAACAAACCAATCTGAGGTGAAACCTAAGCGATAGGCTGCAAACAACAAAGACTAGAAAGAGTTCCAAAAAACCCCTGAGAAGGAATAATTTTGACAGGGAAGAGGATGACTGCCTCTTTAAAAGAATTTTTTTGGAATCATACATGCGACTGACACTTCCTCAGCTAGCGTGTACATGTGGTCTGTGAGAATGCAAGGCGCAGGTACACACATGTAGACCTTATACAGGCTGTGTGTACCTCTGTGGGTCTCGAAAAAAAATACATTCAAGCAAAGAAACAAAGATAACTGGTATGGAAGACCAGAATCTATGTTAGCTCAGACTTTTGCAGAAACTTTAAAAACAGGAAATGAAACCAGGTCTTAAAAATACCCAAAAAATATTCCCAGAAACCCTAGATAATCCCCAGTATGGTCACCAATTCTGTTGTGAGTGGGAAATCCCTCTATGGACTAGAACTTAGGGTTTTATTATGAATGTATAAAATACCTAAAGATGCCTACTTTCTACCTTCGTCCCGGACCTAATCCCCATTATTCTTAAGCAAATACGTAGTTAAGAAGATCAAGTGAGCATACCTTATTTCAGACATTTGATAATGATCCTTCTTTATGCTTGATCTCTCTTTGACTGCAACTCTCCTCCCAAGGCTGACCTACATTCACACAAAACAAAAAAATAAATCCACATGCATTTGATATATAGATTAATGGGTTAGAGATTCAATCAACATGTATGCAATAAACCATGAAAACTTCATATGGTGGGACGGGAAAAGTACTTATTTATTATTAACTTCAACAAATCAACTTACCATGATGAAGCCGACCACTACTCCATGAACCTGGTCCTGGGCTCCTCTTCAAATGTCCTCCAACTTCTTTGCTCTATATTTCTCTTTGCACAAGGACAACTAAAGGGTTGGGACAAAGGGAATGCGCAATCGGGTATAGTTTCTTTACTATGATTCTCCTCTTCCAAATGGGACCCCTAAACCTTCTTTTATAGGCTATAAGAATCTAGGTATTTGGTCAAACCCTCGGCCACACATGGCCGAAAGGTTTAGCTAACTTACCCAAAGTTGTGTGTTCCGTCAACAACTTTCCTTTTTTCGTGCTTTTGTAGGTACACGCGGGCTGTTTTGGGTCAGCTAGCATGTACACACGTGAAATAATGGAGCAGGGCGCATGGACCTTTATAAAAGGGTTTTTTAAGAAGAGTTGTTCAACAGTGTTTTGGCAAAGAAGGAATCTGAGATGGCCTGATGCCAGGTAAGCATGTCTGGTGCAAATTAGGGTTATAACACCTCTCTCAGGCCATGGCTCCACCCCAAAATTTCCCTACCCCAAGAGAGGGTGTTTACATTTCCATCTTAGTCAGGGACATAATCAACATCCCCTCTTCCATCAAGAAAACCTTAATACACAGGGGGATTTCTCTCAACAGTGTTTTCTTTGCGTCTTTCTTGAAATCTGCTTTTGATCATGAAAAAGATTGGTGATTCTCAGCTGCAAACTTAGTAATGTATCTTTCTAACATGGTATTAACCCAGAAATCAGTTGCTCATGTGATTGGATGATCCATTCGATGAAGTGCTGCAATATTTTATGTATGCCAAGTACAAGTCTTCTTGACTCATTCTTGGAACTCTGGAGCTTCTTGGAGCCTATATATCTAGTAGAAAAGTTCTTCCAAGAACTCAACCTAGAATATCTCGTATTGGTCGCTCTATATTTTTGAGTAAAAGACTGCCTCCCCAGTATCTTTCACAGATTCCCCCCTCAACTCCACTTCTTTCCATATGAAGGCATCACAATTTATTTCCCACCATTGGTGAATATTAGATCTGTGAATCCATGGAAGCATCCTCCATGCAGGTTCCCTTTTAACGTAGGTCTCAACAATAAAACCATTTTTTTGGTGCAAGATTGATCAGACCAGGGTCCTTCTTAGGTTACCAACAAAAGGTACTGTGTAGTCTAGAGCATTGGCATTTTCATCTCCTCCAAAGAGAATAAGTCTCACCCAAAGTGAAACAAAGACATGAGGATAGGGAAGGGAAAGGATAATACTTAGGTGGGTTCAAAGAACCTTCAAGATTCATCATGATCTTGCACAATACATCTAACTACATAACATATCTGAGCTCAAACACACAGGAACTAAAGCTACTTAGGTTGTGAAAATCATTTATACATAGAAACATCATGTAGAACTTATGAAGCATAAATAAGTACTATAAATATACAATGCAAAAGCATAAACACAGAATGACGCAACATATTTCAAAATTTTGGATCCTTGTTTATATATTACCATAAGATATTATCAGATACAACCTCAAAGATACAAAGTAATGATCTATTACAGACTTCTGTCTCTGGACCCATGTCACAAATCTTTATTTACCCAAAATTTCATATATGTTACATTTATAGAACTCAAACGTGACCTAGTAACAATAATGACAACAAGAAGAACAACAACCTAGACCCAAAAACAAGGGGAGAACCTTTTTACAATCGTGAGACAACCCTTTTACAATCATATTCATCCCATATATATAAGCTAAGTAGGGATTTCTGGCTTTGGGCTTGCATGATTTCTTGTTCTGTTGCAACTGCTTTTGCCTTGCTAGCGTTGCGTTGTCCTTTTCGCAATTGATTTTTGTTACTTTTCCTTTCTCTTCTTTCCAACTTCTTCTGTATCTTATGCAACTCATGCTAAACCAAAACTGGGATTGTAGTCCTTCTTGCACAACTTCCAATCCAAAAATGAAGGGCCCAATAGGTCCCTAACTGCTTCATCTTCATTGGCTTTAATCAAGTACTCAAAGCTTAGATGTCCCAACCTTCTATGCCATACGAAAATTTCATGTACTTGGCTTAAGAAACACTTTTCTTCTTCTTGATATCTAGGATGTGCACATTATTATATGTTCTTAGTGCAACTGCCACTAGCTTTCTAGTGTTCGTTTTTCCGATTTCACATTTATGAGAATCAAAAGTAAGTATGTGACCCCTGATCACAAGTCTGACTTACACTTAAAAGATTTGGTTTGATATTTTCTACCAAGATTACATCTTCTACTTTGGTTTTATTATTTCCTAAACTAACAATGCCTTTTCCCAGTATCTTGGTTGACATATTATCTCCAAAAGTTACTTTTCCTTTTCCTTTCTTATTTAACTTGAGAAATTTAGTTTGATATCCAGTCATGTGTTTGGAACATCCACTGTCTATATACCAATGACACTTTTGATTTATCACATATAATGTTACATTGCACTCTCTTTGCTTTGTCCTCCATTAAATTTTTTATTATGGGGAATATTTGTCTGTTTATCATATTTTGGCAATCTACAATCACTTGTTTTATGACCATAGTTGTTGCATTTTTGGCATTCACTATTGAAATATTGCAAAGGAGAAAATGAGTTGTATTTTCTCTTTTCTTTATTGTACTTGTTTTTTTTATCTCTTTGTACATTTCTATTATTGTATTTTCCATAAGCTTTGCAGTGTACTGCCTTATGTCCAAAATTATTGCAAGAGTAGCAATATCCAATAAATAAATATTTAAGGGTATTTCTTCTGATGAATTTCTTTTGGTCATCTTTTACTCTAGTGGAGAGTGTTGATTTTTGTTTATGTGTAACAGTTTTCAATGGTGTCATCTTTGCCTCATTATCTTCTTTTTTAAATGAGTTTTTTGGAGCATCTGCGTAGTTGATAGGTTTCTTGACAGATCCTTGTGATGCAAAAGTTGAGTCTTGAGTGTATGCCAAACCAGTATTGTTGTTTGGAGACCTTTGACTACTAAGAATTTCATTCAATATCCTTGAACTATTTTCAAATTGTGATCCTTTCTTTACTTTCTCAATTTCATTTTTTAGTAGCTTAATCTCAGCTTCTAGTTTCTCACATATTTTTTATCATTAAGTTATTGTAAAATTACTTCAGTTTTATTAGCTTCTAGGAGTTGGGACTTCAAATCACCGATGGTGTGTTCTGACTCCTTGACGGTTTTGGAAACTTCCCTCTCTCTTGATTTAGTAGCTTCTTTAATCTCTAGAAGCTCTCTTCTTAGTACCCTGTTTTGTTTTTTAGTTTTTCCTAGTTCTTCACTTACACTAAGGATTTCTTCTTCGAATTTCCCTTCTTATTCATCTTCTAAATGTTTATAATCTTGAGTTTTCATTCCCATAAATAAAAGATCTGAATTTTCATCTTCGCTTATGTCTGAAGAGCTGTTGTCTTCTTTGGAGTAGAAGTTTTTCTTTTTCTTATAAAATTTCTTCTTGTATTGGTTTTTCTAGTTGCAAACTTATTCATCATTTTCCTCCTGCTTGGGATAGGGACATTTGTTAGAAAAGTGTCCAATTATGCCATAGTTGAAACATTTGAAAGGTAATTTTCCTTTATATTTTCCAAATCCTTTCTGGAGTTTCTTTATAAAGTTGGCCTCTTCTACATCTGATATATCTGATGACTTATCATTGGTCTTTTGCTCATGCTCATCTTTGTATTAGATGATTTAAAGGTTGTTTCATTTTTTCCTGATTTACATTCCCTCTTCTCATTTCATATGCTATAAAAATTCCATGAAGCTGATCAACTATGAGTGTAATTAGATCAGATCTATCTTCAATTGTAGAAATATTTGCATCATATCTCATAGGTAATGACCTTAGTATTTTTTACACAATAGTTTTATCTTTAATTTCTTCTCATGCCACTCTGATTGAGTTAACCACTTCATCTACCCTATGAAAGTACTCAACAATATTTTCTTCTTCTTTCATTTTCAGATTTCAACCTGAGTTCTATAGGTCTGTAGTTTGGCTTCCTTGATTTTTTCATATCCTTCATATACTTCCTCCAACTTGTCCCATATTTCTTTGGCTGATTTACAATGCATAATGTTCACACATATAGAATTAGTCAACCCTCCTAGAATTCCATTAACTACTCTTCAGTTGTCATTACAGATTTTATTTCCTGCAACGTCTTTGGGTGGAGTAGTTGGTGCAGTGTAACCATATACAACAGATTGCTAGATATCAAAACCAAGAGACAACATGAAGTTTTTCATTCTTATTTTCCATAGAGCATAACCTCCTTCATTGAACAATGGTTCTTTGTTGTTAGACATTCCCTCTTGTTGATCCATCTTCAGTATATACCTTCCAGTTGTTAGACTATGTTTAAGGCACCCGCTCTGATACCAATTGTTGGAATACTGAGAGGTAAGGGGGGGGGGGTGAATCAATATTACTCCTTCTTAACAATTAACAATTAATTTTTATATTTTATTTATCACCACAATAAATCAACAATAAATTGTATGCAAAATCAGTTATATAAATATATTTAACATGAATTACAAGGTTTTATGAAGAATAGGGAAGGAAACCAATCCTCTTTAGAGCACCAACTCTAGGAGACACAAATCCCCTTCTTCAGGGCACCAACCATAGGAAACACCAACTCCCTCATCTTTAGGGCACCAAACTTAGGAAGCACCAACTCCCTTGTATTTAGGGCACCAAACCTAGGAAGCTCCAACTCCCTTATATTTTGAAATTTGCCTAGTAAGGATATGAATCCTTCCATGCTCCTCCCTTCCACCCTCACTGCATAAGTATCTTCAACTTTCCTTTTTGTAATCTGCTTCTTCTTTTGATCTTCTGATTTGGACTACAAAGATACTTTCTTTGCACCACTCTTTCTCGTTTATATACTCTTCCAACTGGTGTGAGCCATGAAAAATTATGTCCCTTTGTTTGGACCATCGCGCCTCTTCATTAACAATAATCTCATTTGTTTTTATTTATTCAAATATTATCGAGAACCCTTTTCAATTTAAAGAAAATTCTTTTCATTAATTGATCACAGGTATGGATCGATTTCATTTAACTTAATTTCATGTCTCTACAAATATTGCAGAAATAAAATTTTGTAGAGGCACTTCCTTCAAACCATTTACATGTGACCATCTGCAAAAAACCATAGGATTATTGTCTAAGCAATGTTCCCAGCCCTTATGGATTATGTGTTCATAACCCATGGCTGGGGGATAGAACCTAGTTCTATGGATTTCAACGTTCGAAGATTTTTCTTTGACAATCATCTAATCTTCCGAATTTTTCAATTTCCCAAAATGGTTACCTCTCACACATGTTGATTCAACGACTAGCATGATTCCCAGAACCAAATCAACGGTCTAGATCCAATCCTTACTCATTGTTTTACTACTTAATCCAATGGTTATGACTTAATATACACTTGATATGGATGGCTCTCATTTGCTTCATAACTTCGACTTTCACGACTTCTAGTATTAGTGATCATTAAACCTTCCAGAGTATATTTCATCGAAATAGATCGGATGGTCAATATTTGTTCTTTTGTTAGTCAGAAAATCTTGGATTGTCTAGAGGTTTCAAACAAATCGACGATCATGAATTAATCTATAGGTGAGTGAACAGTTCTCGTTCATTTCATAACTTCGGGACTCTGGGCATATGCTAGTGGTGAAACTCCCGAAGTACATACTCCCGGAGTGACGTAGTTGTGGACATCACTTGTGACTTGGCACTAGCTGAGTGGATGCCACGTGTCACTTAGATTCGTGAATTACACATACTTGAAATTCCAATTTCATCTTGACACTTTTCATTATTTGATTGTGCCACATGTCCTTGTTGACATGGTCTACTCACAAATATATCCTGATGTGTGTGCTACGTGTTTTCACTTCGTGACTTCAGAACTTTGGACTTCAGGTGAATTTACATGTTCTCAACATATTCTCACCGAAGTGGTCATCCCCGGAGTTGACAACAATCCTATTCCAATGGTCATCGTGTATTCTCCAGATTTGATGGTCCTTCTTTATGACTTACTCTGTCCTTCCACTCAACTTGATCCAACGGTTGAGAATGCTCTTGGAGTAGATGATCCAGATTTTATGAGAAGAATTAAATGACTACAGATTATTAATAGGTGGTTAACAAAAAATAACAGAGATACAGTAAAACCGGTTTTCTATTCAATAAGGCAATAATATGAAACTATAAAATGCAGCGGAAACAAGCTTGCTGGAATGGTGGTGGCTTATCTCTAAGAAGAGATGTGACGACTGTGCTCATTCGCAAGAATATGATTAAAATGAGGCTTTGAAGGCATTTTTACAATAAACAGGAATGCTAAAACCATAGACATCCCAAAACCTAATCCTAGGATATGAAGCATCAAAAGTCATGTCGGCCTCGTCTGGGTAAGTTAGTACATCAACTTCCCGGGGTCGTAATTTTTGCATACTATGTCCGTTTTAGGCGTATGATAGCCCGTTGGAAAGGTATCATTGATGAGATTCATTTTTTGGGATCAATCATGCCTCTAACTATAATTGAGAATATCAATCCCAAAAAACCTTCATTTAGGCCCTCAAAATGGCCCCAAAAGTTAAAACTGCTAAAAAGAGTAAATTGCCAAAATTTTCAGAAAATTGTTTTGAGCCAACTAGAAAAGGTGGGTGGCGATCAATATCCACCTAGATCAATCCTCCCTCATTAGGAATCAATGACCTCCATTTAATTGATTTCCCCCATCAGATGAGGAAATGTTTGCTGAATTTGGCCCCGGGTGAGCTACTTGCCTTGGTGCAAGAGTTGCCCTGCTTTGACGACTCGATAAAGATGGATCCTTTGCTGTCGAGTGCCCTTGATATGTGTGTACATAATATGATCATTGGATGCTTGTTGTATGCAATCGATGTTGAGATCTGTTGGTTTTATCTACTCTTCTAAGTCTAAGGTGTCCAATAATGGTGGGAAATAAGGGCAAAGGAGATCCA
>SNQJ01S0021237.1:68638-80895 GCA_010110895.2 Picea sitchensis | reverse complement strand
CACTAGGTGTAGGCCAAGGAAAGGAGGAATGTTGAGATCAAAATGATTATCCCCCATGGACTTGGTGATGGTGTATGACCCATAAAGAAGTGGTTGAAGCTTCCAATGGGGTCCTGTAAGGCATTCTTTCTGCAAGTGCAACCAAACTTTGTCGCCCACCTGAAACTTATGTGGCACCCGATGTTGATCATGGCGCTGCTTGTACTTGTCATTGGACTTATGTAGGATATCATGTACCTCCTGGTGGATATGCTGGATCTTCTCAATGAACTGGGTGTCTTTGTCAGCTTTAGTTGGAGCAGGAGATGAGTCAGTTGAGGTGACCACAAGGGGAAGTGCAACATCTATGGGACCAAATAGTTGGAATCCCAACCCCACCTGAAAGGGGATGTGGCCAGTTGAGCTATGCAAAGCTTGGTTGTAGTTATGTTGGACATAGGGAAGGCTCTCATCCCATGTGAGAGGGTGCTTTGAATTGTACATGCGAAGGATATGCACAATCATTCAATTTATGACCTCAGTTTGGTCATCTGTTTGGGGGTGGAAGGCCGTGGATTTGGTGAGCTTGGTGTCCAGCAGTGACCACAAGCTCGACCTGAATGTGGTGAGAAATTGACTATCCCAACATGAGACAATGGTTTGTGGGATTCCAAAATGTACCCAGACTTGTTAAAAGAAGATCTTGGCAGTGGCCTCTGCTGTGATGTTCTTCTTGTAGGCAACCAAAATCCCCATCTTAGAGAAGCGATCAAAAACCACAAAAACACAGTCATTTCTTTGCTTGGTGGATGGGAGATCTGATATTTAGTCCATTGAGATGGATTCCCATGGCCTGTCAGGAGTAGGAAGAGGGGTGTATAGGCCCTGTTTCTTAGTGGTTGGTTTGGCAATAGCGCAAGAAGTGCAGGACCTAATATACTTGCTGACCTCCTTTCAAAGTTTCAGCCAATAGAAATGTTTCTGTAGCATTGCCACTATCTTTTCGATGCCAAAGTGTCCCACCACCCGACTGTAGTGGGATTCCCAGATCATCTTCACTCGCTCGCTTGATGGAACACATATATGGCCCAGAGGACACAACAACTCATCCTGAATATGGAAATTATCAACAACTACGTTTGCACCCAACATTTGGTAGGTGGTGGCGATGTCTGGGTCTGTTTGTGGTGGTGAGTGTCGTGACTGGTGGTCTACTAAGGCAGTCAATGACGTGATTGGTGCTTCATGGTTTATACTTTATGTTGAGGTGGAATTTTTGCAAGAATGTGGACCACTTTTGATGGTGATCATTCTACAATTTTCCTTGTGTCTGCATGAAATGTAGTGGCTTATGATCAGTGTCGATGGCTGTCTCCTTCCCAAGAATGTAATGTCTCCACTGGCAGCAGACTTTCACAATGGAGTACATTTCTTTATCGTAAGTAGGGTACTTATGAAAAACATATGATAGTGTAACACTATGATAATCCATGGGGTGGCCGTGCTGGGTGAGAATGATGCCCACCTCATAGTCTGAAGCATTTGTGTCGATCTCAAAGGGATACAACAGGTTTGGTAGTGAAAGTATTGGGGCTAAGCACAAGTGCAAATTCAAATTGTCGAACGCTTGTTGTTGGAACAAACCCCACACAAATTTCACCTTACCACCACCACTGGTTATTTAGCTGAGGGCCCATGCAATATGGGATAATCCCAACATGAACCTGCGGTAGAAATTGGCAAGGCCCAAGAAGCTTCGAAGCTCAGTGAGTGTGGTTGGGGCTGGCTAGTCACAAATGAATTGGATCTTGGCTGGATCAACATGTATGCCATGTTGATCAATTATGTAGCCCTAGTAATGGACCATGTCCATGCCGAAGGAGAATTTTTCCAAGTTGGCATATAGCTTGTGCTGCCGCAGGGTGTGCAGAACATGTTGAATATGATGCAAGTGTTCGGCCCAAGTCTTGTTTTAAATGAGAATGCCATCCAAATAAACCACTACAAAATTATTGGTGAATGGTCGTAGAATATCATCCATCATCCTCATGAAAGTGGTTGGAGCATTTGTCAAACCAAAGGGCATGACCAACCATTCAAAAAGGCCCTCTTTTGACTTGAAGGTGGTTTTCCATACATCTATCTATTGTATTGAGATCTGGTGGTAGAAATACTTAAGATCAATCTTACTGAAGTATTTGTCCCACGTGAGTTGATCAAGGAGGTCGTCGATTCGGGGAATCGGGTACCGGTTTCTGACTATGATTTTATTCGGAGCTCGATAATCAATGCAGAGTCGCCAGGTTCCATATTTCTTCTATACCATCACGATTGGGCTTTCGCAAGGTGATGAGCTGGGATAGATGTTCCCCTTGTGGAGTAGTTCTTGGATCTATCACTTGATCTCCTCATTCTCTAATAGAGAGTGGTGATAGACTGTATAGACTGTCCCATTGGGAAGTGGTGTGACGAGCGTCAGATCGATGGGGTGCTTGACCTGGTAGTAAAAAGGTACCTCGGTAGGTGAGGAGAAGATATATGAGTATTCTTCCACGACCTTATCTACTTGCTTCTGTTGTGTGGAGAGGTTAGCCGTAGAGACCGTGGATGTGGCTGTGATCTTTCGCTTAATCTAAGAGAAAATCATGAAGAAGACAAACTTCCCCATTTGAGAGATGACCTTCCTACATTTCTTAGAAGAGATCAAGGAAATAACACTAGGTGGGACTGCCTCGGGTATAGTGTACAATTTCATGTTCAAATAATAATAACACTACGAGGCCTAGAATCATATACAACATGACATTTCCATAAATAAGGTTGGCCCAAAAGAACATCACAAACTTCAAGAGGAGCAACATCACACAATACCTCATCTTTGAAGGGCTTGATGTCGTACAAAAGTTGACACTATTGGTTGACACAGAGATCGCTTCCTTGGTGGAGCCATCCAATGGTGTAGGATTGTGGGTGTGGTGTTATCGACAGGGCCAACTGCTTGATGACCTCTACTGAGATGAGGTTCTTATGGCTAACGCTATCCACGATGAAGTGTAGTGGGGTGCCTTTTACCCACATCTTTGAATGGAAGAGGTGTTATCCTTCTTCTGGCTCATCTGGTTCACTAGGTTGGAGCTTGGTGGTAGCAAAGGTGGCACTGGGTTCCACGTCAATGACCGTCTTCCCCTTTCTAATTCTGGCTCAGAGTCTGAAACTACATCTGATTCAAAGGCTTTCACTTCGGCCACTAGCGACTTCTTTGAGTGGAAGTCAATAGTATTATGCCAAGGGCCCTTTTGGAAGTCGTACCACTTCCTGGTATCTTTCTTTGTCTTTTCGGTGTCCTTATTTGCTTGCGGCTTGGATTTGTTTTCCTGATATTGTCCATATTTGCTATGTCCTTTATTATATGGGTTGGGGCCACCCTTTCTTGGATTTTGTTGTGAGGGGTTCCCAGGCCCAAATTGCCTCGACTTTTGTTTGAGGTTCTTCTCGATTTTGATGGAATATCGGTAGGCTGCACTCAAGGATAAGATGTCCAAAAATTCCATTTCGGTCTGGATGTATCTATGAAAAGCACCACGATACTTGAGCACCAGATGTCTCTCTGAATCTTTGATACCTATCTTGGTGTGCAAGGTATGAAAGATAATTGTGAAATCTGGCACTGCTTGGTCTCTTTCTTGTTGCAGTGTGGTCCATTTGGTATACAAGTCGTCATAACTTTCGACAGGGTAGTATTGTTCCTTAATAGAAATAGAATCCCTGAAGGATTCTCAAGTGGATGTGACTGTAAATAATGAGGGTTTCTCTTTTTCCTTTTTCTCACGGAAAGTTTCCCACCAATATTTGACATGGGGAACGACTTTGAGGAGCGCAAAAGTAATCTTTTCTCTATTGAAAAATTTATGGACAAGAAATTACCCTTCTAGTAGATTCAACCACTTGTCTACAATATCTGCATCTATATGACCTTCAAATATAGGAATATCGAAGTTTATTTGTACCTTGAAGGGGGCGGCGCCTCCACTCGGAGAAGATGCATCGCTTGTTGGTAGACGTCGAAGGCTTTATGCACAACTATCCATCGTCTTGTTCCTTTGTTGCGTGAGGGCTTCCTCAATCAACAATTTGAAAGGATCTCCTTTATCATTATATTTCTTTTCCCCTGCCATGAGAGGTCACTTGGCCATGCGAGAGCTTTTGTCCTCAAGAGAAACAAGCTCGAGACCCAACTCTTTGTACTCCAACCTCATTAGGGACATACATTAAGATGACAAGGAGCAGACCGCTCTGATACCACTGATCCAGATTTTATGAGAAGAAAGAAATGACTACAGATTATTAATAATTTCTTAACACAAAATAACAGAGATATAGTAAAAATGGTTTTCTATTCAATAAGGGAATAAGCTGAAACTGTAAAATGGAGTGGAAACAAGCTTGCTGGAATGGTGGTGGCTTATCTCTAAGAAGAGATGTGACGACTGTGCTCATTCACAAGAATATGATTACAATGAGGCTTTGAAGGCATTTTTACAATAAAAAAGAATGCAAAAAACCCTAGACATCAAAAAACCTAACCCTAGGAGATGAAGTGCCAAAATTCATGTGGGCCCCGTCTAGGCAAGTTAGTACATCAACTTCCCACGGTCGTAACTTTTGCACACGATCTCCGGTTTAGGCATATGATAGCCCGTTGGAAAGGTATCGTCGATGAGATTAATTTTGGGGGCTCAATAATGCTTACAAATATTATTGAGAATATCTATACCAAAAAATCTTCATTTAATCCCTCAAAATGGCCCCGGAAGTTAAAACTGCTAAAAATAGTAAATTGCCAACATTGTCAGAAAATTGTTTTGAGCTAGTTGGAAAAGGTGGGTGGCCATCGATATCCACCTGGATCAATAATCCCTCCATAGGAAGAAATGGTCTCCATTGCATTGAGTTCCCCCATGAGATGAGGAAATTTCTACTGAATTTGGCCCCGGGTGAGCCACTTGCCTTGGTGCAGGAGCTGCCCTTCTTTGACGACTCGATAAAGTCAGATCCTTTGTTTTTGTGTGCCCTTGATTTGTGTGTCCACAATTTGATCGTTGGATGCTTGTTGTATGAAGTTGGGGTTGAGATCTATTGGTGTTAGTTTCTATTCTACGTTTGAGGTGTCCAATAATGATGGGAAATAAGGGTGAAGGAGATCCACGTTGAACACTAGGTGCAGGCCAAGGAATGGAGGAATGTTGAGATAAAAAAGATTATCCCCCATGGACTTTGTGATGGTGTATGACCCATAACGAAGTGGTCGAAGCTTCCGATGGGGTCCTATAAGGTGTTCTTTCTGCAAGTGCAACCAAAATTTGTCGCCCACCTGAAACTTATGTGGCACCCGATGTTGATCATGGCGCTTCTTGTACTTGTCATTGGACTTATGTAGGATATCCTGAACCTGCTGGTGGATATGTTGGATCTGCTCAATGAACTGGGTGGCTTTGTCAGCTTTAGTTAGAGTAGGAGATGAGTCAGTCGAGGTGACCATAAGGGGAAGTGCAACATCTATGGGACCAAATAGTTGGAATCCCAACCCCACATGAAAGGGGATGTGGCCAGTTGAGCTATGAAAATCTTGGTTGTAGTTATGTTGGACATAGGGAAGGCTCTCATCCCATGTGAGAGGGTGATTTGAATTATACATGCAAAGGATATGCACAATCATTCAATTTATGACCTCGGTTTGGCCATCTGTTTGGGGGTGGAAGGTCGTGGATTTGGTGAGCTTGGTGTCCAGCAGTGACCACAAGCTCGACCAGAATGTGGTGAGAAATCAATTATACCAACATGAGACAATGGTTTGGGGGATTCCAAAATGTACCCAGAATCATTAAAAGAAGATCTTAGTAGTGGCCTCTATTGTGATGTTCTTCTTGCAGGCAACCATAATCCCCATCTTAGAGAAGCGATCAACAACCACAAAAACACAGTCATTTATTTGCTTGGTGGATGGGAGATCTGATATTTAGTCCATTGAGATGGATTCCCATGGCCTGTCAGGAGTAGGAAGAGGGGTGTATAGGCCCTGTTTCTTAGTGTTCGATTTGTAAATAGTGCAAGAACACTGGGTGCAGGCCAAGGAAAGGAGGAATGTTGAGCTCTAAATAATTACCCCCCATGGCCTTGGTGATGGTGTATGACCCACAAAAATCTAGGAGAATCTTTCGATGGGGTCTTGTAAGGTGTTCTTTCTGCAAGTGAAACCAAACTTTGTCGCCCACCTGAAACTTATGTGGCACCCGATATTGATCATGGTGCTGGTTGTACTTGTCATTAGACTTATGTAGTATATCTTGAACCTGTTGGTGGATGTGCTAGATATGTTCAATGAACTGGGTGGCTTTGTCAACTTCAGTTGGAGTAGGAGATGAGTCGGTCGAGGTGACCGCAAGGGGAAGTGCAACATCTATGGGACCCAATGGTTGGAATCCCAACCCCACCTGAAAGGGGTCGTGGTCGGTTGAGCTATGCAGGGATCGGTTGTAGCTATGTTGGTAATAGGGAAGGCTCTCATCCCATGTGCGAGGTTGGTTTGAATTATACATGCGAAGGATATGCACAATCATTCAATTTACGACCTCGGTTTGACCATCTGTCTGGGGGTAGAAGACCATGGATTTGGTGATCTTGGTGTCCAACAGTGATGAGAGGCTTGACCAGAATGTGATGAGAAATCGACTATCCTGATATGAGACAATGGTTTGTGCGATTCCAAAATATACCCAGACTCGTTCAAAGAAGAGCTTGGCAGTGGCCTCTGTTGTGATGTTCTTCTTCCAGGAAACCATAATCACCATCTTAGAAAAGCGATCAACAACCACAAAACACGGTCATTTCTCCACTTGATGGATGGGAGGCCCAATATGTAGTCCATTGAGATGGATTCCCATGGCCTGTCAGGAGTAGGAAGAGGTGTGTACAGGCCATGTTTCTTAATGGTTGGTTTGGCAATAACGCATACAACGTAGGACTTGATATACTTGTTGACCTCCTGTAGAAGTTTCGACCAGTAGAAATGTTTCTGTAGCATCACCACTGTCTTTTCGACACCAAAGTGTCCTTCCACCCGATTGTAGTGGGCTTCCCAGATCAACTTCGCTCGCTCCCTTGATGGAACACATATATGGCCCAGATGACACAACAACCCATCCTGAAGATGGAAATTATCGGCAACTATGTTTGCACCCAACATTTGGTAGCTAGTGGCGAAGTCTGGGTCTATCTCATGGAGTTGGGGCCATCCAGAGGTCTCATGTCCACAGGAGTCTAGCACCATGGTGAGTGTCGTGACTGGCGGTATGCTAAGGAAATCAACGACGCAATTGGTGCTTCCTTTTTTATACTTGATGTTGAGGTGGAATTGCTGCAAGTATGTGGACCACTTTTGATGGTGATCATTCTGCAATTTTCCTTGTGTCTTCATGAACTGCAGTGGCTTATGATCAGTGTGGATGACTGTCTCCTTCACAAGAATGTAATGTCTCCACTCGAGGTAGGCTTTCACAATGGAGTACATTTCTTTATCATAAGTAGGGTACTTACAGACAACATCTGATAGTGTCTCACTATGATAGGCCATGGGGTGGTCGTGCTGAGTGGGAATGGTGCCCATCGCATAGTATGAAGCATATGTCTCGATCTCAAAGTTCTTTTGCAGGTTTGTTAGTGAAAGTGTTGGGGTTGAGCACAAGTGATGCTTCAAATCGTCGAACGCTTATTGTTGGGACTAGCCCCACGCAAATTTTGCCTTACCACCACCCCTGGTTATTTGGCTGAGGGCCCATGCAATATGGGAGAATACCAACACGAATATGTTGTAGATATTTGCAAGGCCCAAGAAGCTCCGAAGCTCAGTGAGTGTGGTTGGGGATGGCCAGTCACGAATGACTTGGATCTTGGCTGGATCCACATGTATGCCATGATGTTCTTTGATACCCAGCTTGGTGCGCAAGGTATGAAAGATATTTTTGAAAACTGGCACTGCTTGAACTCTTTCTTGTCGCAGTGTGGTCCATTTGGTATACAAGTCGTCATAACTTCCAACAAGGTAGTATTGTTACTTAATAACATCCCTGAAGGATTCCCAAGTGGTCGTGACTGTAAACAATGAGGGTTCCTATGTTTCATTTTTCTCACAAAAATTTTCCCACCAATCTTTGACATGGGGAACGACTTTGAGGAGCGCAAAAGTAGTCTTTTCTCTATTCGAAAAGTTATTAATCAATAATCGGATCCAGGAGCCTGACAGGGCTAAAAAAGGCTCAAAAATGAAAGTGCTCAGAATTCGATGAAACCAACACCATTGCGACTAACTCGTTGCGTTGATTTCGGTGGTATATTCATTTCTCAAAACAGACTCCGGATGCGAGAGATATTGCCCTCTAATCAAATTCTCAAACAACTTAAAAGTCAAAGGTCAACTGGTCAAAAAGTCAATGTTGATGTCATCTTGACATCAGCATGCTGACTGTGCAGGAGATGACATGGCAAGGTACGTTGATGAATGTACAGGATACATGGCAAGCTCTGTAGAGGACAAGTGGCAATTTCTAGTTCGTTGTAGAGGTACCACGTGGCCCAGTCATGGGCTGCCATGTGGCACCTTCTTATTGGTGGAATGGTTGAAGTATAAAAATATAATTGAGGTCTGTGGGGTTTGAACCCACGACCTCCTCCCTCACCCACAAGCTTTCGACACCCTCCATCTACCAGCACACCACTTTGTTGCTTATGATACTATGGTCGCATTATTTTATTTATGTTGAAATTTTGTGTATAGTGGAAAAGGGGAGGGGCTAGAACCGACCCACAACCATACATTTCCATGTAACCGCCCCATATAACTAGGAGCGCAGGGGGTTTAACCCTTACCACATGCGCGGGAGTATTGGATAGGGGCCAGCCCTTGGACCCCGTGCCACCATGTAACCACAATGCGCGAATCGGGGGGCCTATCCCTCAGGGCTCAGGCTATTCTAGGTCGAGGTCCAATGTTGTGCCATAGAACCAGGGCTGGCACGAGTTAAGGGGGGCAACACTTAGCCTTTGGGCTAGTTCTCGACCCATTTTTAGCCATATGACCGATTAAAGGGGGCGTGTACCGGCCTATTGGGGGTTAAGACCTGATATTTCATTTATTTTGGGTTTTTAACATTACAGAGTGGATTTTAACTGATATTGTGCCCAAAAAATGGAGATTTTAGACTCTTTTTTAGGACTCTTTTTGAGCCCAGATTTTGGGAGGAAGTTGGGGAATGATAAACAACTTCAGATCTATAAAAACCAAGCCTGTTTGAGTCCATAGAGGATAGTCAGAGAAGATTTATGCTGAAGGGAAGCCAAGCCAAAGCCATTTTTATGCAGGGAAGCTGTTGAGGAGCAGACGCTTGCGGGCCATTTCTGGGAGCTCTGGTCATCCATTTTACGTGTCGTTTCTTCTGATAGGTTCTAGAGATCTGGAAGAACATGACCAGATCAATATTGTAGCCTAATGGAACTGCTACGATGTACGTTTTGAGCTTTGAACAGAAATAAAGAAGCCTCCCCCATTGAGACAAAGGCCTGTAGATGTAAGCAATTTTGTGCCGAACTCCGTTATCACTTCTCTTGTTATGTTTTGTTGTTTTTATTGCTTCACTTCAGATATGTATTTTGTATTATGGCTGTGATATATTATTTCATCTTCATCCTCTTTCATTAGCTTCTTAAATGGTTAATTAACGCATGCAATTAAAAAACTCAACCACAGTCATTAAAATATATTTTCCGGATCAAGTGGTATCAGAGCTAGTTGACATTTGGATTTGAGTTTTGCATGTTAACTAGGGAAAAGCTACAGCGTGGTGAAGGCAATATTGTTGCATATAATCCATTAATTGGATTGAGAAAGAGAGCTTCTCACAGTGAGAAGATGGCATCGGAAGAAGGGATTTCTCAGGACGAGAAATAGTTCCAAAAAACTTTCCTTGCTATGTCGGAGATGGTGAAATTTTTGTACGAGGATTACTTGGAACGAAAGAGACCAGTTTTGGGTGAATCTTCAAAGGGAAAAAGTGAAGAGGAAGAGGATCATCCTCAGATTCCCCCTTCACCTCCATCATCACCTCCTTCTTCTCCTTCTTCTTCAAGTTCAAGTTCTAAATCTAATGGAAACAAACATGTTTATAAGCATAAGAATGAAATGCCATTGTTAAAACTTGATGTTAAATTTGAGTTACCCATATATGATGGTGAAGTAAATGCAGAGAAACTTGACAATTGGATCAGGCAGATGGAGGTTTACTGCAGTGTGCAACAGATCAAGGATGAGGCCACACAAATCAAGTTGTCATCTTTGAGACTTGCAGGTACAACTCTCATCTGGTGGCAAAGCAAGTTGCAAAATGGAACGCAACAAGTGGGTAATGTATTTCCATCATGGAAAAGCTTCATTTCTACACTTAGGAAACAATTCTATCCTTTGGGTTATAAAGGAAAAACAGTAATTGAATGGCAATCTTTAAAACTAAGAAAAGAACAAATAGTGCAAGAGTATACAGATGGATTTTGAAAAATGGCATTGATGTTAGATATCCCTTTACAAACACAATAAACTCTTATGAAGTATATAGGAGGTTTACCTGCGCATATTAGGAACAATGTATTCATGTTTGGACCCACTAACCTTGATGAGGTTTCTGTTCAAGCTACGTATATTGAAGCAGGAAAAGCATGTGTGTCAGGGGAATCATTGTCTTCAAGTAAAGAGGACAAGAGGAAATGGCATGGCAAGAATTCAAATGCAGTGACGAGGAAGGAAGGGAAGCCCTCTTGCAAGCATTGCAAGAAATAGGGACATGATGAGGACATATGTTGGTAGTGTTGGCAAATATTGAACAAGCAATGAATGCGTGTTGATGGTTGTTGTCATTAATGGAAACAGTGGAGATGGAAGGATATGAAGGATAAAACCCCTTGGGGATTCGGACGTAAAATCTCAGGAGGAACAGCATTGAAGAAAACGCGCGCAGCAAGAGTTTACATAGAAGAAGGAAGATAGAGATCCAGTGACCGATGGATCCCATTCAAATTTCCTGAAAGGCTGACAACCGTCAGATCTGCAGAAGCTGCGTAGAGGTTAAGAGCAGGGGTTAAGTTCTACTATGCAGAGGAGAAATCCCGAACAAGTCATCGGGATATTGGAGAAAGAATCCGAGCTGTAGGATCTGAGAAGAAAACCCGACAGTCGTCAAATTTGTAAGAGTCGTGCAGGGGTTAAGCCCTACTGTGCAGTGATCTCCGTAGGGACTCGCGTCAGACATCCGGAGGAGAGTAAGAGGACAGGTGGCATCGGAGAATCGGGAATCGGAGTTTCACAAGTCCCGTGTTTAATTACAACAGAAACCCCGATATCGCGATATGCGATTTTGCAATGTAATCACAGCCGTTGGATAAGAATGAGATCTAGACCGTTGATTTCTGTCATCGGAGAATCGGGGATCGGGAATTCTATAGACATGTGTATGATGACATCTAAAATGTCGAAACCCTGATGAGAGGTTTGACCGAGGTCATGTGTTGACGGTCTTATGGGCCAAGGGCTATAGCCAGTAGGGCTAGCGCATGGAAAGGGGCACATCGGTAATCGGGGATTGGAGAGGTGAGAAACTCTCGACATCAGGAAGTGAGAAACCCCGAAACCCCGACGAGAGGTATGGTGACAGTCACGGGTAACGGTCACATGGACCAAAGATCAGCCAGGAGGGCTGAAGCACATCGCGAATCGGGAAATCGCGACTCCCAAGGACATAAACATTATGTCATCGAAAGTGCCGAAATCGCGATGAGTAAAATCCCGATGGGATCTGAACCGCTGGATCAAGTATTGATCGGAGGGTTGTTGTTCTTCCTCAAAGTTTAAACACTTCAGTTATAAATCCGTTAAGTGAAACAGACTCATCATGACGAATTGGTTAGCGTTTCAGTTGCCAAGACAGATGTCCTTGGATTTCCGATTGGAAGGGGAAGTGGAATCGTTAAGGAATGGTGTATAAAAGAGAATGAGGGAGACTGAATTGGGTTGGCTGTTCTGAATGGAAAAAGAAAGAAACAGTTAGAAAGGAGGAAGGAGAAGATGATGTGCATGAAATTTAATGACATGCAGAGGAGAAGAAGAACAGAATGGCAAAAGAACGTGATGCAGAAGCAGACTTGTGAAGGAAGAGAAGAATTACAGAACAGACAAAGAA
>SNQJ01S0021237.1:0-68628 GCA_010110895.2 Picea sitchensis | reverse complement strand
TATGATTGGTTGATGACACATGAAGAAATCTTAATAATTGTTTAAAAGGCATAAAATTGTTTAAGCTTATAAACAACTGATTCACCCCCCCCCCCTCTCAGTTGTTCTGGTATTTCCAACAGGCAGTTGCATCTTGAGAAGAGGCCAAAGTGGTTTAAGCAAAATAAAGGAATGCAAATAGTGGCAACGACAACAAGACCCACAGACTTGGGATCAGATTCAGGTGATGAATCAAGGATCTCATTGGTTGGTATGACAGGTAAAATTGGTGAAGGAATTGATTGTAGAAGCAACTTGTTTCATATAAGGGTAATCATGTGACACACTAAGATATACACATTAATCGACAGTGGATCTCAATCTAATCTAATCTCAAAAGAATTGGTTAAGAAATTGGGGTTAAAAACACAAGTACATCATGATCCTTACACACTTAAATGGATAAGAAATCATCATCAAATGCACATAACAATGTAGTGCACAATCAAATTTACAATTTCATCTAAGTATGTGGAGAAAGTAACATGTGATGTAGTGCCATTAAGAGAATGTGGAACAGTCTTAGGTAGTCCTTATTTATATGATCATAAGGCAATCTTCTACAAGACAAAGAATCAATATCAATTAACCAAAGAAGGTCAAGATTATGTGGTTCATACTCATCATGTTAAGGCAAATAAAACACTTCAAACAATGGAACAATTAAATAAGGCAGTGCAAGCAAGAAACAAACCAATAATTGTTTCAAATGAAGTAATCAATCTTAAGCAAGAACAAGAAATGATTGTTGAATGGAAAATCAATCATAAGTTGCTTCAAGATAAGCTCATGTCGTGCAAATATTTCAAGTATATCAGCTCATTTGCAGTCGTCTTTTTTATGTTGTCATTAGTAATGTTTTCAACATGGATGATAGTGGCTTGAGTAATATGTAACAGGGTTCAAATGGCTAACAATATACTGTTAGTTTTCATGATTGTGTTACAGTTGATCTTGATGAGACAGGTGCACAGGACAGAGTTCAGAGACAGAGGACAAGCCAGGTGGCCTATCCCGAGCTTGTTTTCTGGTTAGTAACCTTTTGGGGACCAAAAGGTCTTTTAGTGGGGAGGTGTGATCCAGAATCAGATCTAGGAGCCTGACACGGCTCAAAAAGGCTAAAAAATGAAAGTGTTCGGAATTCGGCGAAACCAACACCATTGCGACCGACTCGTTGCGTTGATTCCAGGAGTATATTCATTTCTCAAAATGGACTCCGGATGCGAGAGATATTGCCCTCTGATTGAATTCTCAAATAGCTTAAAAGTCAAAGGTCAACGGGTCAAAAAGTCAATGATGATGTCATCATGACATCAGTATGACATTAGGATGCTGACTGTGCAGGAGATGATGTGCCAAGGTACGCTGATGACTGTACAAGATACATGGCAAGCTCTACAGAGGACAAGTGGCAATTTCTAGTTTGTTGTAGAGGTACCACGTGGCCCAGTCATGGGCTTCCACGTGGCACCCTCTTATTGGTGGAATGGTTGAAGTGTAAAAATATAATTGAGGGCCGTGGGGTTTGAACCCACGACCTCCTCCCTCACCCACAAGCTTTCGACACCCTCCGTCTACCAGCACACCACTTTGTTGCTTATGATACTATGGTCGCATTATTTTATTTATGTTGAAATTTTGTGTATATTGGAAAAGGGGAGGGGCTGGGGCCTAGCCCCAACCCACAACCATACGCTGCCATGTAACTTCCCCATATAACCAGGAGCGCGGGGGGTTTAACCCTTACCAAATGCATGGGAGTATTGGATAGGGGCCAGCCCTTGGACCCCGTGCCACCATGTAACCACAACGAACGAATCGGGGGCCTATCCCTCAGGGCTCAGGCTATTCTAGGCTGAGGTCCCATGTTATGCCATAGAACCAGGGCTGGCACGAGTTAAGGGGGGCAACACTTAGCCTTTGGGCTAGCGCTCGGCCCATTTTTAGTCATATGACCGATTAAAGGGGGTGTGCGTCGACCTATTGGGTGCTAAGGCCTGATATTTCATTTATTTTGGGTTTTTAACATTACAGAGTGGATTTTGACTGATATTATGCCTAGAAAATGGAGATTTTGGCCATTATTGGGAGATTTTGGACTCTTTTTGAGCCTAGATTTTGGGAGGAAGTTTGGGAATGATAACCAACTTCAGATATATAAAAACTAGGCATGTTTGAGGCCATAGAGGATAGTCAAAGCAGATTTATGCTGAAGGGAAGCCAAGACAAAGTCATTTTTATGCAGGGAAGTTGTTGAGGAGCAGATGCTTGTGGGCCATTTCTGGGAGCTCCGATCATTCGTTTTGTGTGTCGTTTCTTCTGATGGGTTCTAGAGATATGGAAGAACATGAACAGATCAGTCTTGTAGCCTAATGGCACTGTTGCAATGTACTTTTTGAGCTTTGAACAGAAATAAAGAAGCCTCCCCCACTGAGACAAAGGCCCGGAGACGTAGGCAATTTTGTGTCGAACTCCGTTATCACTTCGTTTGCTATGGTTTGTTGTTCTTATGGATTCAGTTCAGATATGTATTTTGTATTATGGCTGTGATATATTCTCTCATCTTCATCCTCTTTCATTAGCTTCTTAAATGGTTAATTAACGCATGCAATTAAAAAACTCAACCACAGTCATTAAAAGATCTTTTCTGGATCAGTTATGGACAGAAAAATACCCTTCAAGTAGATTCAACCACTTGTCTAAAACATCTACGTCTATATGACCTTCAAATATAGGAATATCGAAGTTTATTTGTACCTTGAAGGGGGTGGCGCCTCCACTCGAAGAAGATGTGTCGCATGTTGGTAGCCGTCAAAGGATTTGCGCGAAACTATCCATCATCTTGTTCCTTTGTTGCATGAGGGATTCCTCAATCAACAATTTGAAAGGATATCCTGTCCCTTCATMTTTTTTTCCCCTACCATGAGAGGTCACTTGGGTGTTCGAGGGATTTTTTCCTCGAGAGAAGCAAGCTCTAGACCTAACTCTTTGTACTCCGACCTTGTAGGGGACATGCATTAAGACGACAAGGAGCAGACCGCTCTGATACTACTGATATGGATTTTATGAGAAAAACAAAATGACTATAGATTATTAACAGGTTCTTAACATAAAATAACAGAGATAGAGTAAATATGGTTTTCTATTCAATAAGGGAATAAGCTGAAACTGTAAAATGCAGCGGAAACAAGCTTGCTGGACTAGTGGCGACTTATATCTTAGAAGATATGTGACGATTGTGCTCATTCGTAAGAAGATGATTACAATGAGGCTCTGAAGGAATTTTTACAATAAACAGGAATTCAAAAAACCCTAGACATCCAAAAACCTAACCCTAGGAGATGAAGCGCCAAACGTCATGTGGGCCCCCGTCTGGGTACGTCTGGGTAAGTTAGTACATCAACTTCTCGGGGTCGTAATTTTTGCATACAATCTCCGTTTTATGCATATGATAGATCGTTGGAAAGATATCTTCATTGAGATTAATTTTGGAGCCTCAATCATGAATTCAAATATCATTTAGATCTTCTATCCCGAAAAACCTTCATTTAGGCCCTCAAAATGTCCCTGAAAGTTAAAATTGCTAAAAATAGTAAATTGCCAAAATTCTCAGAAAACTATTTTGAGCCAGTTGGAAAAGGTGGGTGGCCACCGATATCCACCTGAATCAATCCTACCTCCTTAGGAATAAATGGTATCCATTGCATTGATTTCCCCATCAAATGAGGAAATTTCTACTGAATTTGGCCCAGGGTGAGCCACTTGCCTTGGTGTAGGAGTTGCCCTGCTTTGATGACTCAATAAAGTTGGATCCTTTGTTTTCGAGTGCCCATGATCTGTGTGTCCACAATTTGATTGTTGGATGCCTATTATATGTAGCTAGGGTTGAGATCTGTTGGTGTCAGCTGCTCTGTTACATCCGAGGTGTCCAATAATGGTGGGAAATAAGGGAGAAGGAGATCCACGTTGAACACTGGGTGCAGGCCAAGGAAAGGAGGAATGTTGAGCTCAAAATCAGTATCCCCCATGGAATTGGTGATGGTCTATGACCCATAACAAAGTGGGATAACCTTCCGATGGGGTCATGTAAGTCGTTCTTTCTGCAAGTGCAACCAAAATTTGTCACCCATCTGAAACTTATGTGGCACCTGATGTTGATCATGGCGTTGCTTGTAATTGTCATTGGAATTCTGTAGGATATCCTGAACTTGTTGGTGGATGTGTTGGATCCAATCAATGAACCAGGTGGCCTTTTCAGCTTCAGTTGGAGCAAGAGATGAATTGGTCGAGGTGACCGCAAGGGGAAGTGCAACATCTATGGGACCCGATGGTTGGAATCCCAACCCCACCTAAAATGGGTTGTGGCCGGTTGAGATATGGAGGGATCGATTATAGCTATGTTGGACATAGAGAAGGCTCTCATCCCATGTGCGAGGGTGCTTTGAATTATACATGTGAAGGATATACACAATCATTCAATTTACGACCTCGGTTTGGCCATCTATCTGCGGGTGAAAGGCCATGGATTTGGTGAGCTTGGTGTCCAGCAATGACTAGAGGTTCGACCAGAATGTGCTGAGAAATCAACTATCCCGATCTGAGACAATGGTTTGTGGGATTCCAAAATGTACCCTAAATTTTTCAAAGAAGAGCTTGGCAGTGGCTTCTACTATGATGTTCTTCTTGCAGGCAACCAGAATCGCCATCTTAGAAAAGCGATCAACAACCATAAAAACACAGTCATTTCCTCGCTTGGTGGATGAGAGGCCTGACATGTAGTCCATTGAGATGGATTCCCATGGCCTGTTAGGAGTAGGAAGAGGGTTGTACATGCCCTGTTTCTTAGTGGTCGATTTGGCAATAGCATAGGCAGTGTAGAACTTGATATACTCGCTGACCTCCTTTAAAATTTTCGGCCAGTAGAAATGATTATGTAGCATCGCCACTATATTTTCGATGCCAAAGTGTCCTGCCACCTGACTGTAGTGGGATTCCTAGATCAATTTCGCTCGCTCTCTTGATGGAACACATATATGGCCCAGAAGACACAACAACCCATACTAAAGATGGAAATTATCGACAACTGCATTTGCACCCAACATTTGGTAGGTGGTGGCGAAGTCTGGGCATGTCTCATAGAGTTGGGCCCATCTAGAGGTCTCATGGCCATAGGAGTCTAGCACCGTGGTGAGTGCCGTGACTGGAGGTTTGATGAGGCAATCAACTATGTGATATTTGCTTCCTCTTTTATACTTGATGTTGAGGTGGAATTGCTGCAAGTATGTGGACCACTTTTGATGGTGATCATTCTACAATTTTCTTTGTGTCTGCATGAACTGCAGTGGATTATGATCGGTGTGGATGACTGTCTCCTATCTCCACTGGTGGCAGGATTTCACAATGGAGTACATTTCTTTGTTGCAATTAGGGTACTTACGGACAACATCTGATAGTGTCTCACTATGATAGGCCATGGTGTGGTTGTGATAAGTGAGAACGACACCCACCGTATAGTCTGAAGCATCTGTCTCGATCTCAAAGAGATGTTGTAGGTTTGGTAGTGAAATTACTGGGGATGAGCACAAGTAGTGCTTCAAATCATCGAATGCTTGTTTTTGGGACCGACCCCATGCAAATTTTTCCCTACCACCACCACTGGTTATTTGGCCAAGGGCCCATGCAATATGGGAGAATCCCAACATGAACCCGTAGTAGAAAATGGAAAGGCCCAAGAAGCTTCGAAGCTCATTGAGTGTGGTTGGGGCTGGCCAGTCACGAATGACTTGGATCTTGGATGGATCCACATGTACGCCATGTTGATCAATTATGTATCTCAGGTAATGGACCCTGTCCATGCCAAAGGTTCATTTTTCCAAGTTGGCATATAGCTTGTGCTGGCGCAGGGTGTGCAGAACCTACTAAATATGCTGCAAGTGTTCGGCCCAAGTCTTGTTGTAAATGAGAATCTCATCTAGATACATCACTACACAATTATTGGTGAATGGTCGCAGGATATCATCCATCATCCTCATGAAAGTGGCTGGAGAATTTTTCAAACCAAAGGGCATGACCAACCATTCAAAAATCACTTGCTTTGACTTGAAGGTGGTTTTCCATACATCTTTCTGTTCTATCGGGACCTGGTGGTAGCCAGACTTCAGATCAATATTACCGAAGTATTTGGCCTTGTGAGTTGATAAATGAGGTCGTCGATTCGGGGAATCGGGTACCAGTTTCTGACTGTGATTTTATTCAGAGCTCGATAATCAATACAAAGTCTCCATGTTCCATATTTCTTCTGTACCACCACGATTGGGCTCCTGCAAGGTGATGAGATGGGACGGATGTGACCCTTGTGGAGAAGTTCTTGGATTTGTCGCTTGATCTCCTCATTATCTAATAGAGAGCGATGATGTATTGTCCCATTGGGTAGCGGTGCGTTGGGGGTTAAATCGATGGGGTGCTTGACCTGGCAGTGTAGAGATACCCCGATAGGTGAGGAGAAGATATCTGAGTATTATTCCACGACCTTATCTACTTGCTTTTGTTGTGTGGAGAGATCAGCCACAGAGACCCTAGATATGGATGTGAGCTTTCACTTATTCTGAGAGCGAATCATGAAGAAGACAAACTTCCCCGTCTGAGAGATGACCTTCCTACATTTCTTTGCAGAAATCAAGGAAATAACACTAGGTGGGACTGCCTCGAGTATCCTGTACAATTTCCTGTTGAAAGTAATAATAACACTACAAGGCCTAGAATCATACACAACATGACGTTTCCATAAATAAGGTTGGCCCAAAATAACATCACAAACTTCGAGAGGAGAAACATCACACAATACCTCGTCTTTGAAGGGCTTGATGTCGTACGACAGTCGACATTGTTGGCTGATGCAAAGATCGCTTCCTTGGTGAAGCCATCCAATGGTGTAGGGTTGTGGGTGTGGTGTTGTTGGTAGGGCCAACTTATTGATGATATATTCTGAGATGATCTTTTGCTCGCTACCGTTATCCATGATGAAGTGCAGCGGGGTGAATTTTACCCACATCTGTGAATGAAAGAGGCGTTCTCCTTCTTCTGGCTTGTCTGGTTCACCAGGTTGGAGCTTGGTGGTAGCAACGATGGCATTGGGTTATGCGTCAATGATCCATCTTCCCCTTTCTAGTTTTGGATGAGTCTGAACCCACATTTGATTCAGAGGNAAGAGGCGTTCTCCTTCTTCTGGCTTGTCTGGTTCACCAGGTTGGAGCTTGGTGGTAGCAACGATGGCATTGGGTTATGCGTCAATGATCCATCTTCCCCTTTCTAGTTTTGGATGAGTCTGAACCCACATTTGATTCAGAGGATTTCAATTCGGCCACTAGCGACTGCTTTGAGTGACAATCAACAGTGTTATGCCAAGGGATATTATGGAAGTTGCACCACTTCCCGATATATTTCTTTGTCTTTTTGGTGTCCTTCTTTGCTTCCAGCTTGGACTGGTTATCCTGATACTGTCCATATTTTCTCTGTCCTTTTTTCTATGGGTTGGGGCCACCCTTTCCTGGCTTTTGTTGAGCAGGGTTTCCAGGCCCAAATTGTCGCATCTTTTGTTTGAGCTTCTACTCGATTTTGACGGCATATCGGTAGGTTGCGCCCAAGGATGAGATGTCCAAAAATTCCATTTTAGTCTGGATGTATCTATGCAGAATGTTGTGATACTTGAGCACCATATGTTGCTCCGAATATTTGATACCTATCTTGGTGCGCAAGGTATGAAAGATATTTGTGAAATCTGGCACTGCTTGGTCTCTTTCTTGCCGCAGTGTGGTCCATTTGGTATACAAGTCGTCATAACTTTTGAAAAGGTATTATTGTTCCTTAATAGAATCCTTGAAGGATTCCCAAATGGTCGTGACTGTAAATAATGAGGGTTCCTCTGTTTCCTTTTTCTCACAGAAAATTTCCCACCAATCTTTGACATGGGGAACGACTTTGAGGAGCGCAAAAGTAATCTTTTCTCTATTCGAAAATTTATGGAAAAAAAAATACCCTTCTAGTAGACTCAACCACTTGTATACAACATCTGTGTCTATATGACCTTCAAATATAGGAATATAGAATTTTATTTGTACCTTGAAGGGGGTGGCACCTCCGCTCGAGGAATATGCGTCGCCTGTTGGTAGTCACCAAAGCATTTGCGCGAAACTATTCATCATCTAGTTCCTTTGTCATGTGAGGGATTCCTCAATCAACAGTTTGAAAGGATTTCCTGTCCCATCATATTTTCTTTCTCCTACCATGAGAGGTCGCTTGGGCGTGCGAGATATTTTTTCCTCAAGAGAAACAAGCTTGAGACCCAACTCTTTGTACTCCGACCTCATTGGGGACATGCATTAAGATGAAAAGGAGAAGACTTCTCTGATACCACTGATCTGGATTTTATGAGCAAAATGAAATGAATACAAATTATTAACAGGTTCTTAACACAAAATAATAGAGATACAGTAAAACTGGTTTTCTATTCAATAAGGGAATAAGTTGAAACTATAAAATGCAGTGGAAACAAGCTTGTTGGAATGGTGGTGGCTTATCTTTGAGAAGAGATGTGACGGTTGTGCTCATTCACAAGAAGATGTTTAAAATGAGGCTTTGAAGGCCTTTTTAAAATAAAAAGGAATTCCAAAAACCCTAGACATTCAAAAACCTAACCCTAGGAGATGAAGCGCCAAAAGTCATGTGGGCCCCGTTTGGTTAAGTTAGTGCATCAACTTCACAGGGTCGTAACTTTTGCATACGATCTCCGTTTTAGGCGTATGATAGCCCGTTGGAAAGGTATCGTTGATGAGATTAATTTTGGGGAATAAATAATTCCTTCAATTATCATTGAGAATATATATACCGAAAAACCTTCATTTATGCCCTCAAAATGGCCCCAGAAGTTAAAACTGCTAAAAATAGTAAATTGCCAAAATTGTTAGAAACCTGTTTTGAGCCAGTTGGAAAAGGTGGGTGGCCACCGATATGCACCCTCATCAGTAAGAAATTTTCTCCATTGTGTTGAGTTCCCCCATCATATGAGGAGATTTCTGCTGAATTTGGTCCTGGGTGAGCCACTTGCCTTGGTGCAGGAGCTACCCTGCTTTGACGACTCGATAAAGATGGATCCTTTGCAGTCGAGTGCCCTTAATATGTGTGTACACAATATGATCATTGGATTCCTGTTTTATGTAGTCGGGTTTGAGCTCTATTGGTTTCAGCTGCTCTGCTACGTCTAAGGTGTCCAATAATGGTGGGAAATAAGGGCAAAGTAGATCCACGTTGAACATTGGGTGCAAGCCAAGGAAAGGAGGAATGTTGAGCTCAAAATCATTATCCCCCATGGCCTTGGTGATGGTTTACAACCCATAACGAAGTGGGGGAAGCTTTTGATGGGGTCTTTTAAGGCATTCTTTCTGCAAGTGCAACCAAACTTTGTCGCCTACCTAATACTTATGTGGCACCCGATGTTGATCATGGCACTGCCAAAGGTCTCATGGCCATAGGATTTTATCACCGTGGTGAGTGACACAACTAGCGGTTTTCTGAGGAAATCAATAATGCGATTGGTGCTTCCTATTTTATAGTTTATGTTGAGGTGAAATTTTTGCAAGTATGTGGACCACTTTTGATGGAGATCATTCTACAATTTTCCTTGTGTCTGCATGAAATGCAGTGGATTATGATCAGTTTGGATGACTATCTCCTTCCCAATAATGTAATGTCTCCACTGGCGGTAGGCTTGCACAATGGAGTACATTTCTTTGTCGTAAGTAGGGTACTTACGGACAACATGTGATAGTGTCTCACTATGATAGGCCATGGGGTGGTTGTGCTGAGTGAGAATGACGCCCACTGCATAGTCTGAAGCATTTGTCTTGATCTCAAAGTGTTGATGTAGGTCTGGTAGTGAAAGTACCGGGGATGAGCACAAGTGCTACTTCAAATCATCGAACTCTTATTGTTGGGACCGGGCCCACGCAAATTTCTCCTTACCACCACCCCTGGTTATTTGGCTGAGGTCCCATGCAATATGGGAGAATCCCAACATGAACCTGTGGTAGAGATTGGCAAGGCCCAAGAAGCTCTGAAGCTCAGTGAGTGTGGTTAGGGCTGGCTAGTCACGAATGACTTGGATCTTGGCTGGATCCACATGTACGCCATGATGATCAATTATTTATCCCAGGTAATGGACCCTGTCCATGTCGAAGGATCAATTTTCCAAGTTGGAATATATCTTGTGCTACCACAAGGTGTGAAAAACCTCTTGAATATGTTGCAAGTGTTCAACCCAAGTCTTGTTGTAAATGTGAATGTCATCCAGATACACCACTACAAAATTATTGGTGAATGGTCTCAGGATATCATCCATCATCCTCATGAAAGTGGCTGGAGGATTTGTCAAACCAAAGGGCATGAACAACCATTCAAAAATACCTTCCTTTGACTTGAAGGCGATTTTCCATACATCTGTCTATTCTATCGGGACCTAGTGGTATCTAGAATTCAGATCAATATTATTGAAGTATTTGGCCCCCATGAGTTGATCAAATAGGTCATTGATTTGAGTAATTGGGTATTGGTTTCTGACTGTGATTTTATTCAAAGCCCGGTAATCAATGCAGAGTCACAAGGTTCCATCTTTCTTATGTGCCAATATGATTGGGCTCCCGTAAGGTGATGAGATAGGAGGGATGTGCCCCTTATGGATAAGTTCTTGGATCTTTCACTTGATCTCCTCATTCTCTAACACAGATCAGCGATAGACTGTCCCATTGGGAAGCGATGCACCGGGGATCAGATTGATGGGGTTCTTGACCTGGTAGTGCAGAGGTACCCCAGTAGGTGAGGATAAGATATATGAGTATTCTTCCACGACCTTATCTATTTGCTTCTTCTATGTGGAGAGGTCATCCGCAGAGACTCTAGATGTGGCTGTGATCTTTCACTTATTCTAAGAGTGAATCACAAAGAAGAAAAACTTCCCCATCTGAGAGATGACCTTTCTGCATTTCTTAGCAAAGATCAAGGAAATAGCACTAGGTGGGACTGCCTCGAGTATCCTGTACAATTTCCTGTTCAAAGTAATAATAAAACTAGGATGCCTAGACTCATATACAACATGACGTTTTCATAAATAAGTTTGCCCAAAAAGAACATCACAAACTTCGAGAGGAGCAACATCACACAATACCTCGTATTTGAAGGGCTTGATGTTGTACGACAATCAACACTGTTGGTTGACGCAGAGATCACTTCCTTGGTGGAGCCATCCAATGGTGTAGGGTTGTGGGTGCGGTGTTATCGACAGTTCTAGCCGCTTGATGACCTCTACTGAGATGAGGTTCTTCTGGCTACCACTATCCACGATGAAGTGTAGTGGGGTGCGTTTTACCCACATTTGTGAATGGAAGAGGCATTGTCCTTCTTCTGTCTCGTCTGGTTCACCAAGCTGGAGCTTGGTGGTAGAAACGGTGGCACTAGGTTCCGTGTAAATGATCCTTCTTCCTCTTTCTGGTTTTGGCTTAGAGTCTGAACCCGCATTCGACTTAGAGGATTTCACTTCGACCATTGGCATCTGCTTTGAGCGGTAGTCAACAGTGTTATGCCAAGGGCTCTTATGGAAGTTGCACCACTTTCCGATATCTTTCTTTGTCTTTCCGACATCATTCTTTGCTTGTGGCTTGGACTGGTTGTCCTGATACTATCAATATTTTCTCTATCCTTTTTCCTGTGGGTTGGGGTTGCCCTCTCCTGGATTTTTTTGTGAGGGGTTCCCAGGCCACGCTCAAGGATGAGATGTCCAAAAATTCCATTTCATTCTGGATGTATCTATGCAGAGTGTCGTGATACTCGAGCACCAGATGTCGCTCCAAATCTTTGATACCCAGCTTGGTGCGCAAGGTATGAAATATATTTGTGAAATCTAGCACTGCTTGGTCTCTTTCTTGCCGCAATGTGGTCCATTTGGTATACAAGTCATCATAACTTCCGACAGGGTAGTATTGTTCCTTAATAGCATCCCTGAATGATTCCCAAGTGGTCGTGACTGTAAATAATGAGGGTTCCTTTGTTTCCTTTTGCTCACAGAAAGTTTCCCACCAATCTTTGACACGGGGAACGACTTTGAGGAGCGCAAAAGTAATATTTTCTCTATTTAAAAAGTTATGGACAGAAAAATACCCTTCTAGTAGATTCAACCACTTGTATACAACATCTGCGTCTATCTAACATTCAAATATAGGAATATCGAAGTTTATTTGTACCTTGAAGGGAGTGGCGCCTCCACTCAAAGAAGATGTGTCGCATGTTGGTAGTCGTCGAAGGATTTGCGCAAAACTATCCATCATCTCATTCCTTTGTTGCGTGAGGGATTCCTCAATCAACAGTTTGAAAGGATCTCCTATCCCATCATATTTATTTTCCCCTTCCATGAGAGGTCACTTGGGCATGCGAGAGCTTTTGTCCTAAAGAGAAATAAGCTTGAGACCCAACTCTTTGTACTTCGACCTCATTGGGGACATGCATTAAGACGACAAGGAGAAAACCACTCTAATACCACTGATCCATATTTTATGAGAAAAATGAAATGAATACAGATTATTAACAGGTGCTTAACACAAAATAACAAAGATATAGTAAAACTGGTTTTCTATTCAATAAGGGAATAAGTTGAAACTATAAAATGCAATGGAAACAAGATTGCTGGAATGGTGGCGGCTTATCTCTAAGAAGAGATGTGATGACTATGCTCATTCACAAGAAGATGATTACAATGAGGATATGAAGGAATTTTTACAATAAACAGGAATTCCAAAAACTGTATACATCCAAAAACCTAAGCTTAGGAGATGAAGCGCCAAAATTCATGTGGGCACTGTCTGGGTAAGTTAGTACATCAACTTCTCGGGGTCGTAACGTTTGCATATGATCTTCGTTTTAGGTGTATGATATCCTATTGTAAAGGTATCATCGATGACATTCATTTTGGGGGATCAATCATGCCTTCGGTTATTTATGAGAAGCTCGATCTCGAAAAACCTTAATTTAGGCCCTCAAAATGGCCCCGAAAATTAAAACTGCTAAAATTAGTAAATTGCCAAAATTGTCAGAAAATTGTTTTGAGCCAGTTAGAAAAGGTGGGTGGCCATTGATATCCACCTAGATCAATTCTCCCTCCTTAGGAAACAATGGTCTCCATTGCATTGAGTTCCCCCATCAGATGAGGAAATTTATATAGAATTTGGCCCTGGGTGAGCCACTTGCCTTGGTGCAAGAGATGCCCTGCTTTGATGACTTGATAAAGCTATATCCTTTGTTGTCGAGTGACCTTGATATGTGTGTCCACAATATGATCACTAGATGCATGTTGTATGCATTTGGGGTTGATATCTGTTGGTGTGAGTTTCTCTGATACGTCGGAGGTGTCCAATAATGGTGGGAAATAAGGGCGAAGGAGATCCACGTTGAACATTGGGTGCATGAAAGGGAAAGGAGGAATGTTGAGATCAAAATAATTATCCCCCACGGCCTTGGTGATGGTGTACGTCCCATAATTAAGTGGGAAAAGCTTCCGATGGGGTCCTGTAAGGTGTTCTTTCTGCAAGTGCAACCAAACTTTGTCACCCACCTGAAACTTATGTGGCACCCGATGTTGATCATGGCGTTGCTTGTACTTGTCATTGGAATTTTGTAGGATATCCTAAACCTGTTGGTAGATGTGATAGATTTTATCAATGAACTGGGTGGCTTTGTTAGCTTCAGTTGGAGGAGGATATGAGTCGGTCGAGGTGACCGCAGGGGGAAGTGAAACATCTATGGGACGCAATGGTTGGAATCCCAACCCCACCTGAAAGGGGTTGTGGACGATTGAGCTATGAAGGTCTCGGTTGTAGCTATGTTGGACATAGGGAAGGCTCTCATCCCATGTGCGAGGGTGATTTGAATTATACATGCGAAGGATATGCACAATCATTCGATTTATGACCTCGATTTGGCCATCTGTCTGGGGGTGGAAGGCCGTGGATTTGGTGAGCTTGGTGTCCAGCAGTGACCAAAGGCTCGACCATAATGTGCTGAGAAATCAACTGTCCCAATCTGAGACAATGGTTTGTGGGATTCCAAAATGTACCCAGACTCATTCAAAGAAGATCTTGGCAGTGGCCTCTACTATGATGTTCTTCTTGAAGGCAACCAGAATCACCATCTTAGAAAAGTGATCAACAACCACAAAAACATAGTCATTTCCCCGCTTGGTGGATGGGAGGCCCGACATGTATTCCATTGATATGGATTCCCATGGTTTGTCAAGAGTAGGAAGAGGGGTGTATAGGCCCTGTTTCTTATTGGTCGATTTGACAATAGCGCAGGCAGTGCAGAACCCAACATACTTGCTGACCTCCTGTCAAAGTTTCGGCCAATAGAAATGTTTCTTTAGAATCGCCACTGTCTTTTAGACACCAAAGTGTCCTGCCACCCGACTGTAGTGGGATTCCCAGATCAGCTTCGCTCGCTCACTTTATGGAACACATATATGTCCCAGATGACACAACAACCCGTGCTGAAGATGGAAATTATCGACAACTGCGTTTGCACCCAACATTTGGTAGGTGTTGCAGAAGTCTAGGTCTGTCACATAGAGTTGGGGCCATCTAGAGGTCTCATGGCTGTCGGAGTCTATCATTGTGGTGAGTGTCATGACTGGCGGTCTACTGAGGCAATCAACGACGCGATCGGTGCTTCTTGTTTTATACTTTATGTTGAGGTGGAATTGTTGCAAGTATGTGGACCACTTTTGATGGCGATCATTTTGCAATTTTCCTTGTGTTTGCATGAACTGTAGTGGCTTATGATCAATGTGGATGACTATCTCCTTCCCAAGAATGTAATGTCTCCACTGGCGACAAACTTGCACAATGGAGTACATTTCTTTGTCATAAGTAGGGTACTTACGGACAACATCTGATAGTGTCTCACTATGATAGGCCACAGGGTGGTCATGCTAAGTGAGAACGACACCCATTGCATAGTTTGAAGAATATGTCTCGATCTCAAAGGGTTGTTGCAGGTCTGGTAGTAAAATTACTGGGGCTGAGAAAAATTATTGCTTCAAATCGTCGAACGCTTGTTTTTGGGACTGGACCCACACAAATTTTTCCTTACCGCCACCCTTGGTTATTTGGATGAGGGCCCATGCAATATGGGAGAATCCCAACACGAACCTGCGGTAGAAATTGGCAAGGCCCAAGAAGCTTTGAAGCTCAATGAGTGTGGTTGGGTCTGGCCAGTCACAAATGACTTGGATCTTGGATGGATCCACATGTATTCCATGCTGATCAATTATGTAGCCCAGGTAATGGACCCTGTCCATGCTGAAGGAGCATTTTTCCAAGTTGGCATATAGCTTGTGTTGTCGCAGGGTGTGCATAACCTATTGAATATGTTGCAAGTGTTCAACCCAAGTCTTGTTGTAAATGATAATGTCATCCAGATACACCACTACAAAATTATTGGTGAATGGTCGCAGGCTATCGTCCATCATCCTCATGAAAGTGGTTGGAGAATTTGTCAAACCAAAGGGCATGACCAACCATTCAAAAAGGCCTTCCTTTGACTTGAAGGTGGTTTTCCATACATCTGTATGTTCTATCGGGACCTGGTGGTAGCCAGACTTCAGATCAATCTTACTGAAGTATTTGTCCCCCGTGAGTTGATAAAGGAGGTCATCGATTCAGGGAATTGGGTACCGGTTTCTGACTGTGATTTTATTTAGAGCCCAGTAATCAATGCAGAGTCACCAAGTTCCATCTTTCTTCTGTACCAGCATGATTGGGCTCCCACAAGGTGATGAGTTGGGATAGATGTGCCCCTTGTGGAGCAGTTCTTGGATCTGTCGCTTGATCTCCTCATTCTCTAATAGAGAGCGGTGATATCCTATCCCATTGGGAAGCGATGTGACGGGGGTCGGATCGATGGGGTGGTTGACCTGGTAGTGTAGAGGTACCCTAGTAGGTGAGGAGAATATTTTTGAGTATTCTTCCATGACCTTATCTACTTGCTTTTGTTGTGTGGAAAGGTCATTCGCAAAGACCCTAGATGTGGCTATGATATTTTGCTTATTTTGAGAGTGAATCATGAAGAAGACAAACTTCCTTGTCTGAGAGATAACCTTCCTGCATTTCTTAGGAGAGATCAAGGAAATAATACTAGGTGGGACTGCCTCGGGTATCCTGTACAATTTCCTGTTCAAAGTAATAATAACACTATGAGGCCTAGACTCATATACAACATGACGTTTCCATAAATAAGGTTGGCCTAAAAGAACATCACAAACTTCGAGAGGAGAAACATCACACAATAGCTCATCTTTGAAGGGCTTGATGTCGTACGACAGTCGACACTCTTGGCTGACACAAAGATCGCTTCCTTGGCGCAGCCATCCAGTGGTGTAGGGTTGTGGGTGCAGTGTTTTCGGTAGGGCCAGCTGCTTAATGAAATTTTCTGAGATGATTTTCTTCTAGCTACCGCTATCCACGATGAAGTGCAACAGGTTGCCTTTTACCCACATCTGTGAATGGAAGAGGTGTTCTCCTTCTTCTGTCTAGTCTATTTCACCAGGTTGGATCTTGGTGGTAGAAATGGTGGCACTGGGTTCCATGTCAATGATTTGTCTTCCCCTTTCTGGTTTTGGCTCATATTCCTAACCCGCATCCAATTCAGAGGCTTTCACTTCGGCCACTAGCAACTACTTTGAGCGGAATTCAACAATGTTATTCCAAGGGATCTTATGGAAGTCGTACCACTTCCCGATATCTTTCTTTGTCTTTCTGGTGTCCTTCTTTGCTTGCATCTTGGACTGGCTGTCCTGATACTATCCATTTTTTCTCTCTACTTTATTCTGTGGGTTGGGGATGCCCTTTTCTGGATTTTGTTGTGAGGAGTTCCCAGGCCCAAATTTTCGCGTCTTTTGTTTAATCTTCTGCTCGATTTTGACGGCACATCGGTAGGCCACGCCCAATGTTGAGATGTCCAAAAAATCCATTTCGGTATGGATGTATCTATGCAGAGCACTGCGATACTTGAGCACCAAATGTCACTCCAAATCTTTGATACCCAACTTAGTGCACAAGGTATGAAAGATATTTGTGAAATCTGGCACTGCTTGGTCTCTTTCTTGCCGCAGTGTGGTCCATTTGGTATACAAGTCATAATGATTTCTGACAGGGTAATATTGTTCCTTAATATCATCCCTGAAGGATTCCCAAGTGGTCGTGACTGTAAATAATGAGGGTTCCTATGTTTCCTTTTGCTCAGATAAAGTTTCCCACCAATATTTGACATGGGGAATGGCTTTGAGGAGCGCAAAATTAATCTTTTCTCTATTCGAAAAGTTATGGATAGAAAAATACCCTTCTAGTAGATTCAACCACTTGTCTACAACATCTGCGTCTATCTGACCTTCAAATATAGGAATATCAAATTTTATTTGTACCTTGAAGGGGGTGGTGCCTCCTCTTGAAGAAGATGCATCGCCTGTTGGTAGTCGCCAAAGGATTTGTGCGAAACTATCTATCATCTCGTCCCTTTGTTGCGTGAGGGATTCCTCAATAAATAGTTTGAAAGGATCTCCTGTCCCGACATATTTGTTTTCTCCTGCCATGAGAGGTCGCTTGGGGGTGCGAGATCTTTTTTCCTCAAGAGAAACAAGCTCGAGACCCATCTCTTTGTACTTCGACCTCATTGGGGACATGCATTAAGACAACAAGAAGCAGACCACTCTGATACCACTGATCCAAATTTTATGAGCAGAAAAAAATGACTATAGATTATTAACAGTTTCTTAACACAAAATAATAGAGATATAATAAAATTGGTTTTCTATTCAATAAGGGAATAATCTGAAACTGTAAAATGTAGCAGAAACAAGCTTGCTGGAATGGTGGCGACTTATCTCTGAGAAGAGATGTGACGACTGCGCTCATTCACAAGAATATGATTACAATGAGGCTTTGAAGGCCTTTTTACAATAAACGGGAATGCCAAAAACCCTAGACATCCAAAAACCTAACCCTAGGAGATGAAGCGCCAAAATTCATGTGGGCCCTGTCTGGGTAAGTTAGTACATCAACTTCCCGAAGTCGTAACTTTTGCATATGGCCTTCGTTTTAGGCGTATGATAATCGGTTGGAAAGGTATCGTCGATGAGATTCATTTTGGGGGTTCAATCATTCCTTTGACCATCAATTAGAATCTCGATCCCGAAAAACCTTCATTTAGGCCCTCAAAATGGCCTAAGAAGTTTAAATTGCTAAAATTAGTAAATTGCCAAATTTGTCAGAAAATTGTTTTGAGCCAGTTGGAAAAGGTGGGTGGCCACCGATATCCACCTGGATCAACATATCACCAATCAGGGATGATTGTGGGGTCCTCAACTAGAACGACGTTTAAAACTATCGTCGACTTACGCAATGGAAATTGCTCGTTTGGTAGTGGAACTGATGCAAACCATAGATATATTGGCGAGTGTACATATTCAGTCATTGTGGATTGTAGAACCATAAATTTCCCATGGTTTATCCTGTCACACAAAATCCACAATTGAAGTTGTGCGATTGTTGGTGGATCAACCACAGTCTTCGATCTTTGAATCGATGAGATCTGATGGTCTAGACTAATTGCAGGATTGGAAATAACGTGTTGATTAATTCTCCTTTTGTGCTTTGCAATCAATCCCTTCCCTTGTTCTATCGCTTGCATATCCAATGGTCCTAGTTTGTCCCATGGGGATTTCAATCCTGATCATGTTTCTGCAATGCGATTTCCCTTTTGAGCTTCATGTGCGTAATCGGTTGTTGACATCAATGACAATATGTCCAACAGAAGGGATCAAAGTTCATAGATATATAAGTAGAAAGGTTATCCATCCAATGATACTCCAAATTAATGGTTTGAAAGGTACGTAACTTACAATTGGCATAATTTTTTATTGGAAGATCTATTTTTGGTGATTCAAAATTTGTGATAAAGAGGAGAATTATTATTTTTTCACTTGGAAAAAGGGTTCGACAAGAAATAATATTGGTACTCCTCATAAAAACTCAAACATGACTTCCAAGGAAAATGAATATTTTGAAAACAGACTAACCCAATTAAAGAACCAAGTTGATGAAATGAGTGTTAGTATGTTGAAACCAGTGGATTTAACAAATTATTGGGAATACCTTAAAAGTGAATTTGAAGATAAAATACAAAATAAATTGGATGAAAATAATAATGGCATGGAAAAGAAGATGAATGAAAATAATGCACATATGGAAAAGCATATGGAAAATAAGATGTTAGAATTGCAAAATTCCATGTCTTCCATGATCTAAAATTCTCTAGATGAGAGACTCCCTATATGAGATATCAAACTGCAATGCAATCATGAAAATGCAAAGGAAATACATATTGAATCTCAGAATAATGATTATTCATTACTCCAAGATCCACATCATCAAGGCTTCAAGTCAACACCAAGGAACTAATTCATTCCAAAGATCAATATGAATACGTTTGATGGTAAAGATACTATAACATGGATATTACAGATGGAGCCATTCTTTTATCTACACCAAATGCCAAGCTTACAAAAGGTACCTATTGCATCCTTGTATTTATAAAATGATCAATTTGTTTGGTATCAATGGATTTGTGAAAGAAAAAAATATATATTATATATTGGTCTATTTTTACGGAGGAATTGATATCACAATATGGGGATATTAGGAGAAATACATTCTTTATTCAATTTATAAATCTTAAGCAAAAAGGTCCAATTGCAGAGCACATTCAACAATTCCAAAATCTCAGTCTTGAGGTAAAGAACATTCTTGAGGATAATTTGTTAGATCCCTTTATGGATACTTTAAAAGACAAAATTCAACATGAGGTGTGTCTCTTTGAACCTAAATCCCTAGAGAAAGATTTCAGTATGGAAAGGAAAGTGGAAAACAAAAATATGATTAATAGAAGGGTGGCCACTGAAAAACTATAGAGAGAACCATGTTACCTCTCCTAAATCAACAAGGTTGACACATCAATAATTGGATGAAATAAGAGCAAAGGGACTATGTTTCAATTGTGTTAGTAAGTACAATAAAGGGCATCAATCAGGTGATAATAATTTATTCTAGATAGACTGTGAAGAGGAAGAATATCAATAATTGGAACCATCACAAGATATAGATATAAAAGAGACTACTCCAACGGCATCTTTCCATGCATTAGCTGACATCAATACTCCAAAAACTCTTAAGATACAAGGATACATCGAAAAGAAAAAAGGTAACAATGTTGATTGATTTGGGTAGTATCCCTAACTTCATCAATTACAAATTAATAAAATATCTCAATTGATTTGTATATCCAACACCATAGTTTCAAGTAATGATTGCATATGGAGGTACCATAATTTTTTATGGGAAGTGCCATAGTATTAAGCTCAATATGGGGGAGTATGTTTTGGATAGTCCCGTGATTTCCATCCAAATGGGTGGTGTTGATGTTTTATTAGGGGTACAATGGTTACAATAATTGGGAACAATGACCCTTAATTATCAATATATTTTCATGATATTTTCCTCAAAAGGTAAGGAAATTGAGATTAGAGGTATCCAAGGGAAACCCTCTAAAGTGATAAGCTCTAACAGCATGAAAAAATTACTCAAAAAGGGACATCGTGGTGTAGTTTCACAATTATGCTCACTATATGTTCAAACATCTATATTCTCTTCTCCAATGGATCTCCAAATCATTATCAACAACCATTCCAAGGTATTTGGAGAGATGTCGAAGGTTCTTCCATCGACTCGAGATCATGATCATGATATTCATTTACAACCTAAAAGTGTACCATCTAACATTAGGCCTTACATGTATATATATATGCATAGAAGAGTGAGATTGAGTGTATGATCCAAGAAATGTTAGTTTTCGACATCATTCAACCTAGCCAAAGTTCTTTCTCTTCACCAGTGGTGATGGTTACGAAAAAGGATGGTTCATGGCATATGTTTCTAGATTATAGACAACTCAACAAAATGACCATCAAAGATAAGTTTCATATTCCTAGCATTGGTGAATTATTAGATTAAATGCATGGATAAATTTTCTTTACTAAGTTGGATATTTGTTCAAGATATCATCAAATTATAATGAGGTAGGAAGACATTCCCAAAACAAATTTTAGAATACGTGAAGGCCATTATGAGTTTTTCATCATGCCTTTTGGACTTACTAATGCACCTTCAACATTTCAAATATTGATGAATTCTATTTTCAAATCCCTTCCTTATATTGTATCTCATGACAGTGTAAAAGTGGACCCTAAAAAAATTAAATCTATTAGGGAATGACCAATCCCAAAGCCTTTAAGAAACTTAGAGTATTATTTGGGTTGACATGATATTACCACAAATTTGTCAAGAAATATGGTCAAATAGAAACATCTCTAATAGCATTATTGAAGAAGGAATCATTTTCTTGGACTAGACCAACAACCAAATATTTTGATGAAATTAAGGAGGATATGTGTACAACTTCTGTCTTGTCCACACTTGACTTCACAATTTTTTTTATTGTGGAGCATGATGCCTCAGGCCATGGCATTGGTGCATTTTTAATGCAAGAAGGAAGGCCCCTTTCCTTTGAAAGCATACAAATTAAAGGAAAAAAACTACTCAAACCAATTTATGAAAAAGTAATGTTGTCCATATTACATGAAATTAAGAAATGGTACCCTTATCTAATGAGAATACACTTGAAACTAAAAACAAATCATGATATATTGAAGTACATCTTGGAGCAACAATTATCTTCAGAACAAAAAAAAAAATGGGTTACAAAGATGTTAGGTTATGACTTTGAAAATGCAAAAAATGAAAACATAATGTTGTGGTAGATGCCCTTTCAAGGAAAGAAGAAGACATAGAAGGTTCACTATGTGCTATTTCTATTTCACAATCAGATTGGATGGAAGAATCAAGGATAGAATGGAAGCAATATCAATAGGTATGGAAGATCAGTCAACAACTACAAGAGGACCCCAACTCATTAGATATTTTTTTATGGAATGATGATTTGTTATGGTAGAATGATCACCTATATTTATGTAAGAATTCCCAACTCAAACAAAAGGTCCTTCTGGAATTACACACTCATCCTATAGGAGGAAATTCAAGATACTTGAAAATGTACCACATGATCAAGAAGGATTTTTCTGGGAAGGTCTTAAAACTAATGTTCAAATTTTTTGTCTGAATGTGTGGTCTGCCAACAGAATAAGGGAGAGACAATCAAGATTTTGGGTCTTCTACAACCATTATCTATACCAAGTCACATTGGGAAGAAGTTTCAATGGATTTTTTTACAGTATTACCGAACTCTGAAGGAAATACAATCATCATGGTAGTAGTGAATCCACTGACAAATTATGCCCATTTTTCTCTCTTTCTCATCCTTTTAAAGCAAGTAAAGTAGTCACAACATTCATGGAAATAGTTCAAAATATACATGGAGTCCCAAAGTTTATTGTAAGTGATAGAGATCATTTTTTCATTAGAAATTTTTGGACTAAATTATTTTATTGTTTGGGTACTCAATTCGATCATAACACATCTTACCATCCTCAATCCAATGGGGAAACTGTGATTGTGAATAATTGTTTAGAAATATATCTTTGTTACTTTTAATTTGATAAACATACACAATGGCTCAAGTGGTTTCCCTTGGCGGAATGGTGTACAACAAATCCTTCCATACTTCATAAAAAATGTCCCCATTTTTGGAAATTTATGGATATCATCCTCCATCCATCACATCACCCTTGAACATGAATACAAAGGTTCAAGTAGTGGAGAACCACATAGGGAACCAATAATAGGTTCTCTAATTATTGAAGGACAACTTGATTATGTCACAAAATAGGATGAAACAACAAGCAGATCAACATCACAATGAAAGGGATTTTGAAGTGGGGGATTGGGTAATTCTAAGGCTACAACCATACAAACAGATGTCCCTCAAGCAAAAAAATAAGGACAATAAATTAAAACCCAAATAATATGGCCCTATAAGGTTTTTCAAAGTATTGGAAGTATGGATTACAAATGGGAATTGCCTACATATTCACATGTACATCTAGTCTTCCATGTTTCTTTCTTAAATAAGGTAATAGGAAACAAGATCTCAGTCCAAACAATTTTACCAGAGATTGATGAAGAATAGGAAATATTACTAGAACCAGAAACAATCCTTGAAATAAATAATAAGCAGTTGAGAAATCGAGCAATTATTGAGTACCTTGTCAAATGGAAGAACCTACCAATGGAAGAGGCAACATGGGAATACCTACCACTTCATACAAAAAAAATTGTGGTTATTCAAGTGTTCAGGAAAACACCTTTTTGAATAGGAGGGGCATGTTAATCCCTAGACAAGCCCCATGTTATGTATAAAACCACTTATTAAGCACTAGATATTGAATTATTACATTTCTAGTGTTATGTTTGTATGTCGACTAGAACCCTTCATTTCACCCTTTCATTACAAGTGTATCCTTTTTGTCCTATACATGTGCCAAGGAGATGTAGTCTTAGGATAATATTATCTCATCACATATTGTATTATGAATTGGATGTATTGTAAAATGAGGTTTTCCCCTTGAGGTGGACTGTATTCATCAACTTTTTATCATTTTTAAGGCGTTGGATCATAATAAATACCTTGAGGAAATAATACAATTTATCAAAGAGACAAACATAGTAGCAGCTAAAGAAGAAGAATAAATTAAGAAGACCCAAAAATATGTTGAATCTGAAAGGAAGAGGGATGAGTTCAAAGTATAATAGGTTGTGGGAGAAGAATAAGGACTAGTGGAGTAATATAAATCCAATAGTTATCAAATTCTAGAGTTCATCAAATATGCCTTTAATGTGAAAAACGTATTGAACATGGTGCACCGGAAATTCTATAATAGAATGAAAAATCTATAGACATTAGGGGAGGACATATCATAAGTTATGAAATATGTCCAAGCATGAGAACTAGAGTACTAACATGATGAGTTGTAGTTTGACCAAGTGAAATATTTGAAAGTTTCACTTAAATAAATTCCCTTAGAAGTTCTTACTGTTATTGCACAAGCCTTGCAAGAAATTGAGTTTGATATGAAATGGTGGAAGAAAAAATATTATTATTCTCTCCAAGGGATTACCTATGAGGCCAATGGATATGTTAAGATATGGTGTCTCATAGAGAAAATGGTATATAACTGCCACTTCCCTTCTTTTGGACCCAGGAATAATTTATTTCCACGAGCACATGTGTCTAAAGATTTGGAAATATTTATTGGAATCAATTGGAAGGATATGAAAGATCTCCCTAGTATTAATGAAGCAACCATTCAAATATTTATTGAACCTCCTACTAGGAACATAACACTAATTGATATTATATTGCCTAAAATGGAGAAATATGAAAAAAGGACAAGTTAGAGAATTAAATCATATAGAGCCTCCCTCTAATAGCTTTCCTTTTCTAATGGGGAAACACTTAGCTTGAATTTTGAGGCGTGGGTGGCCTTTGTAAGAAAATGGAGAAGAGAAAGGGAAGAAGATTCCTTGAGCCAAATATGAAGTTATCTTATAGAGGAGGATTCAAATACCCCTTCAAATAACCCTAAAGGGAAAGATCAAAACATTGTAGAAGGTCAAAATAGTGAAAGGGAGTTGAATACTTTGAGGGAGAAGAAAACAAAGTGATGAATTCAATAAATATGATGAATTTAACTGTATAATAGATTTTTGCTTGAGTTTTTAAATTGCTTTAAACATTAATTGAGAAGCCAATTGGACACTTTTTGGAGATTTGTTTTGGCATATGTGTGGTGTGGGAATAAGTCCTTGCTTGTTGTAATGGAATGACTGTGAGATTATTTACTTTTGTTGTATACTATTCTCATGCAATAGTGATGACTTCTTACTGATATGTTTCAAAGTGTTGCTAGTTGTGAATATGAAATGGTTACTTGTCATTAAAATAAGGCTAAGATGATTTTAAGATTGGTCATGTTTTTCATGATTTAATCATGATTTCTACAATAAACTACTTTATGTTTTAATGGTTGAAATGTTTACTTATTTCATGTTCATTTTCTATTCTCACATCCTGTCTAGGTTCGTATATTAGGGCTTCATTATGTTATTAGTTTGAGGACTACATTTTATGATTTATTCACCCGAGATTAAAGCTCATCCTTTCATTTGATATATGGGCCAACACACAAGAGGAGGTTGCTATATAAAACATATAAAAGGTTAATTGGGCTTTATCTCTAGGAAAAATCCCTTAGTTTGGCATAGGACATTTGTCAGTGTCAAAATTTTGGCACTAAAAATAATGCATGAACTTCCCTTGTATGGTTGATCAATATGGTATAATTTACCAACCACATGTTTACTCTCACAAAAGGAGATATCAACTAACAAACCAATCTCACTTGGAGAGTGAGAAGAGACCCAGGCCTAAACCATATTTCCAAGACCCTGAGTTAGAAATAGAAGGTCTAAAGCCATCCCAATTAGAAACTCATTAGGAACTTGAATCAAAATCCCCCTTTTCTATTCCATTATCTAATGTCCAAGCTCTAAGATTTATAACCAGAGCATACAGTTGAGAAATTGGGTGAAAAGTTCCTTTATTACAGTAGTTACTCAATAGCGTTGAAACTCACCAAAATATTGTATAGAAAAATCATGAAGTTATAGTCTTAACTCTGGATGAATTGGCTTCCTTTCTTTGGCAAAAGTCACTGAACCACTAGACTAAATTCCTCCCCTATTTCCATCTAAGAGTCCCAAATTTTCTGAAATGGACTCTCAAGCTAATGAAAGCCATACTAATATGGCTTGGCTTGCTCAAGGTGCATTAGCTTTTCCTATACAACTTCATGATCTCCCCAAGCATCCTGAGAGTATGCTACCCAAATTTGATCTTGAAAAATATAGAATGCAAGAAGATCACATCAAGAAATTTATGTTAGCAATTAGGTTAATGAATGCCCAACATGAGAATGTTTTCTACCACATTTTCCCATACACATTCAAAAATAAAGCGTCTACATAGTACTTCAACCTAGCTAAAAGTTCTATTACCAATTTGGAGTAATTTGAAACAACTTTCTCAACTAAATTTGGAGATGAAATAACCCCCACTACTTTGTTATTATAACTATCCATAATGAAAATGGATGCTAAGGAAAGGATAAATTAATTTTATAAAAAATTTACCACCATATTTAATACAATTTCTGAAAACTCTAGGAATTTTGTTGATCAAGTGGAATTTTATATTTTTTCTTTGCTAACCTCTATCGCAATGTTTGTTAAAAGAGATAGAAAGAACATATTGGAATTTTTTTTTAAAGACGAAACTAATGTGGATAAAGAAATGATTATTCTTAAATACAATCCTAGTTTGGAAGAAAAGAATCACACAATAAATTCTAAGAAACAGTTTCTCTTGACCAAACCAAACACTGAAACTAAGGAAAATGACTCAACTAACATGGAAAGTTTATACAGGATTATGAAGAAACTCTTAAATGAAAAAAAATATTTAAATAAGGGATTTGGTGAAGGAACTTTGAAGAAACCATTTCAACCATACTTTAAAAATAAAATTTCAACTCCCCTTGAATCTCCTTCAACCGATGTGAACTTAGACATAGAGGATTTTTCCATGGAAAATTTCTACAAATCTTAAATGGCTAATCACCCAAAAAAAAACATGTCCTCAATTCATAAACATGATTTGACTATTTGTTACACCACCTAAATCCAATACCTATAACCAATGAACTAAGGAGACTACTAAAGAGGTAGAAGAGGAAGAAGAAGAGGATGAGCAAAAAAGAGGAACAAAAATGTTATTGTGGGATGCTTTACCTAGTAGTCAAGATGAAAATAATGAGGAAGAGGAAGTGGTTGAGGAAATACATACCACCCAAGTTTCATAAAACCCTTACAATTTAAGGAGTAAAGGCACCCCAACTTCAACACTCACTCACTTGGTTTTTGTGAACCCAAAGAACGTAGCCCCTAATTATTCAAAAGTTTCAATCCTTGCTCCATTGTCCCTAACCTAGAATACAACATTGTTGAATACTTCAAGAGTTAAAGAGAATTTTGTTTACCTCTACAGTTTAACCCAATAAAAAAAGGATACTTTTGGAAGACTTGAATGAACCTACATAAAACAATAAAAAAATCAACAATCGTGGAAAAAACAAAGTCTACAACCAACACCACCAATGTTAAACATAAGTCTGCAGTCAATGCAACAATCATTGAGAAAAAAATAGTACTTGAGACTCCACCTTTCCTATTGGCCTTTAAGATATTTAACATGAATGTTCAAAATTTCTTGATTAATTTTGTAGCCTCTTCAAATGTCACGCCATATTTCGTGTATAAGAAATTGAATGCTAAACCTATTAAAATCCCCACTCATATTATTCAGCTAGAGAGTTCTGAGGTAAAGGTGATTGCTAAACTTAAAGAAGTATTTATTATATTATACTCCAACCCCAAATTTCACCAAATTATTGATGTAATTGTTGTTGATATTCTAGAGACTTATGGTTTGTTATTGAGCATTACTTGGTCTCAAATTTTGGAAGGTTACTTAGCCACAGACTGGTCACATCCGTGGCTACCATAGAAGGGAAAACAAAAAAAAATTAGGGTAGATCAGGCAAAATACATGAAACACACTGTTATTGACCTTGAGGGAAAAAATGAACCTGTTTTGTTCACGAACTCTGTTCTTGGGAATTACTTTTTAGAAATTGATTTCATAAATTTTCTTGTAGAAACTACACCTTCTAAATTTGATAAAGGATCACAATATTCTTCACTATATTGTACAAGCAAGGATCACAATATTCTTCACTATATTTCATTACATTTCTTACACTTCTTTCTATAGCTCTCTCTATATCCTAGGAACCTTCTAGAGAGCTTTCTCACATTTATTACATCTAACTACCATAGTGGGCCTTTATTAATATAGTGGACCTAGTCCACCTTACAATGAATGACTACATTCTCATATATTAAATGACTTCCACTAATAACACATAACTACATTACCATTCGATACCTCCCTAGGTACCCCATATTACCTCCCTAGGTATACTACATTCCACACCCCTTCACATGTTTTGTCCTCGAAACATGAGAAGAAACCATACAATATGACTGACTAAGAAATGTAGCCAACTGGTACCAAGTACATGTTGATAATATTGTAGTTGCGAGAGGTATTTACCTCCACGTGTAGCCCTGATGAGAATAGAATATTCCAGGAAGCAAGATGAAACCCTAAACCATTGAACATAGCCCTAGAAGCCAAGTCGGCTCAAGGAAATATTTAATATTTAATATTAAGTATTTAACCTCTATAATGAGAAGTCAGCCTAGACAGCTCAGGAAAAACAATATAAATACAAGTAGTCATATCTCATTTTACACACACAGCTCGAAATTACAATAGTGAATAATTTCACACTGCAGACACTAGACAAGTGCGCAAGTCTGGGGAATAGCTGCATCTGCAACTACTACAATCTGTATTCTCGGTTTAGGCTCAAACTTTCTATTGGTCATGGTTGGAGACCAGTCTTGGTTATCTTTGCTTGGTGCATTAACCTTGGTTAGCTATTGGTTTGCTTCCGGAATCATTCTCTGTCAGGGTTAAGGTGCTCGGGGGTGGCTTCAGCCTATGGTTGGGTGACAATATTTCTATATTTTCTATGGTTAAATGAGCGCATCCATTATTTCTAATAGTACGACCATTCATCCATCCCAATGGAATTCAAATAATATGGTTATCTGCCGCCTTTCCACCCTGATCTTTCTCTACATCATGTCGGGGTTGTCATGGGATTGTTTATGTATCCTGATCTTTTCCCATAGTTCTAGTAGTCCTCCATGCACCTCTTGATCGGTTTCCTATCTGGTGCCCTACTGGTGCATAAATGTGTTGATGCACATACCCTTTCCTTGATGACTATTGTTTCTTTATATGATGTGGATGGCGATATACAACAACTGTAGGTATCTAGGTTTTTTTCTTCAAATCTGAAACACTTTGTGCCTTTGATTCAAAGACCTCCTTAGCTTCCTGATTATGTCCTTCCTGTAGTTTTTCTTCATCTCCTTCTGTAGACTCTGCCTCTGATTCAACTTCAGACTCAACAATAACTTCTTTGCTAGCTTCCATGGGCCCATCTTTCTTACTAAGAGACACATCCTGCAATGTAATTTTATTTTTCTTGTACCAAAGCTTTAGAAACTTCTTTTTCACATTAATATTAATGGTACCCACTGATTCTATCCAAGGATATCCCAAAACAATGTCTTTATCACCCATATCTAGAGCCTCAAAATCTGAATGCAACACATATGTATCCATACTGAGCTTCAAATATTTAAAAAGTTTAACATTTTCACATGCAACCTGTGTGCTTTGAATATTCTTTTCCATAACTTGCAATCTATTAAACAACTGAATATTGATAAAATTTTGTTTGCAACTAGGGTTAATAGAAACAATGACATTTTCTTTATGAATACAACCATGAACTTGTAATATAGATTTTCCACATGAAAAATAACTCTTGGTGATGTTTTTATCCTTATTCTTTGTATGAGACCACTTGTCTAAAAGTATTTTTTCAAGCGCTTCTTCAAAAAGTGACATCCACTCAGAATGGTGAAATGATTTCACCATATGAAAGCATCACCTTTGAAACCCCAGTCTACAAAAGATTTCCACTGCCCTTTCCATAATGACTTGTGAGATTGTATAAATTCTTCAATACTAGGGCCATCATCTCTTCCAGTAAAAAATATCATGCTTGGAATAAATATTCAACAAAAACTAGGGTGTAGAAATAGCTTACTGCAGAAAATCGCGACTTTTTTCAGAAAAACCTTGAAAAATCGTTGAATTTAAAATGCTCATAAATTTACTTCTCGGACTTCGTTTCAACTGATTTTATTTTTGAAATTGGGTATTTTTCCGAGAGGAATTCAAATATCTAATTTGTTTTGCCAAATTTAGCCCAGAAATCTTCAGATCTGAACTTGAAGTGCGCCACCCTTTTTTTCCCTAGAAAAAATCTGAAAAAAAGAGCAAAACATTTTTCCCTTCTTTGGCCAAGGAAAGTGCTCTGATACCACTTGTAATATTCCAGATATAAAAAAGTATGTAGAACATAAATAAATAGCTAGAAATGGAAAATGAACAATTTCAACCCTAGTCAATTTCTGGATCTTTAGTGGAGTAGAAGGAGGACTGGGAGTTACTAGTTTAGTGCGAGGAATCAAGGTGGATTTTCTATTTTGAGAAGAGACAAACTGTTGTGCTTCCTTATCTCTTTTAGTAGCATCCACCCAACTCTGAGGCTGAGCCATGAGGAAATGAGCACAAGTCTCATCCTTGAGGCCACTGATAAAACATTCTTGGAAAAAAGCATCAGACATGCCCTCTGTACGAAAATCCAGCCTCTCAAAATCAGCTATAAAGTCTTCCATGGTGCCATATTGTTTCAACTTTGTCAAATGGCTTAAATGGTTGGTGTCAGTGTCAAAGCATTCATAAATATTTTCCACAAAGTGTTTCCAAGCCACATACCCTTGGTGGGATTTTTTTCTCCAATGCCACCGTTGGCAACGTTCTTGATCTAGATGGAGAACTCCATACCGGAGTTTGGCCAACTCATCTGTAATGCCATACAAAAAAAAATAATGTTTCATTTGAGTTACCCATCCAGTGGGATCCGATCCATCAAATTTGGTCACATCCACACGCGGAAGGCATAGGTCACGTTGAAAGTGATGGGGCTGAAAATTCTGGGAATGAGAGGAAGTTTCACCTTCAGTATGCAAAGGTGGGTCAGATACTGGAATATTTGTAGGGATATGCAGCTTGGCACAGATCATCGTAGTGACAGATTCAAGTTGGATAGTAATGTCTTGTTTGAGATTGTATTTGAGTTTCACGATTGAGGTGACGATGGAGGAATGCATCTTTTGATTGATGGTGGAAATATTGGCACTGAGTTGTGGCACTTCTTATTGGGTTTCTGTGAAATTAGAGTGCAAGGTGGTGAAGCGAGCTTCCAAGTCTTGGCTACGGGTATGGGACATGATGACGAGGGAACATGAAAAAGGGTGGGTGGGACCACACATAAAATGGGTTAGGGGTAAAGTGTATCAGAACGATTAGGGCGACGAGTGGAATCCAATGGGGTAAAGCCGAAATAAGGGTGTTGGAAGGGGGGCGGGTCCACAAGAAAAAATATTTTTGCTGAAAAATGATAGGTATGACCGCGATAAGGGACAAGAGAGAAATCTAATGGAATAGGTTTCAAATAATGGTGCAAACAGGATCTAGACATTTTTTTTTTTTACTCTTGTGGAGTTATACTTCCATCTGAAGAATAATGCAGTGATGAAATGCCCAAATGCTTAGCAGGAAGAAATGTGTAGAAATTTTGCAACTCGAATGCAAGAGACACAATTGTGTCGCAATAGATATTGTCTATTCTGTTTTTGTTTCCGTCCCAAGAGTTAGGTATTCAAGGGTTCTATAGATAAGGGTTTTCCCTATGCTATAGCTCTCTGATATACGTGCAAGGTCCAATAGTAGTACTCAACCCAACATATCAGGGCAACAATTAAGTAGGCTAGATCGTTCCCTTAGTTGTACTACCCAACTACCCAGGTACTAAAGAGTATCTTCCCGAGTGTTGTTCTCAGTGACACTATAGAAGTCAGGCGACTAATCAGTTTATCTATGGAGGGCTTCAGGAGATCTAGGTCAATCCGTATATAGGTGTTGTTTGATGCGCTACCACTCGGAGGGGTACCAACAATGGTTACAACGATGGACAACAGATGTGCGCTTAAGTACCACTTGTATTTCATGCGTGTATGAATCCCCGACCGTGGTTTTATGCACGTAACGATAGATATTTGTAGCTTAAATACGTCGGAATACGTCTCTACCCTGAAAAAAAATTAACCCACAATTTTCTGTCGAGGAAGGTTCTCTGATAGAAATTGTTAAATGCCTAAATATATCTAAATACAAATATCAAAATAGATCCACAATATCATCAATAAGAATCCAAAACATTCACCAAAACATTGAACACAAGATGTAGACAAAACCCTTGAGGTAGGGTAACACCATATATTAATCCTTATGGAAGGATAAAACTCCTCAAACAATCCTTGCTTGCACAATCACAATATTCTTCAATCATTACATTTCTTACACTTCTTTATATAGCTCTCTCTATCTCCTAGGAACCTTCTAGAGATCTTCCTCACATTTATTACATCTAACTACCATAGTGGGATTTTATCAATATAGTGGACCTAGTCCACCTTACATTGAATGACCACATTCTCATATATTAAATGACTTCCACTAATAACACATAACTACATTCCCATTGGGTACCTTCCTAGGTACCCCATATTACCTCCCTAGGTATACTACAAAACCACTTTCTGAACAAAGTGGGGCACTTTCACTTACAAGAGAATTATTTTTGGTCTCATGAATGCATGTGTGACTTTCTAGACAAATATGGACATTGAATTCAAAGGTTTGATCGATAAGAGTGTAGTATTTTATTTAGATGATGTTACTATTTATTCTAAGAAACACTCTGACCACCTACAACACCTCAAACATATTTTTGAAAGATGCAGGTAGTATGGTATTTCACTAAACTCCAATAAGAGTATTCATGCATTCACTAAAGAAAAATTACTTGGGCATGTGATATCTAAAAATGGTGTAATGTTGGACCCCAAAAGGACCAAAGCTATCACTCAAATTCCTCTACCCATATATTTTTAGGAAAAAATAATTCTTTAAGAATATATGTTTCTAGTTTTGTTGAAATTGTTAAATCTTTGTAGGGATTGATTAAGAAGGATGCATAATTCAAATGAAATCCTTTGGGAAACGATGCATTTCAGAAAATAAAATGTGTTGTTGTTGCTACCCCAACTTGATGCAACCCATATTTTGAAAAGGATTTGTTTTTATACATTCTTTCTTCAGGTCACTTTCTTATTGTTGTTCTCACTCGAAAAAAAATAATGAAAACAATGAGTTTCTCATCTCTTTCATGAGCACATGGTTACAAGGATATGAATTGAACTACCTTGATATTGACAAGAAAGTCCTTGTAATGGTTAAGGTTGTAAATGAATTTAGAAGTTATTTCCTTAAGAACCACACTAACGTCATTGTCCCCACTCAATTGTTAGATCATTGTTGGTACAACAAGAGTTGGGGGAAAGAAGGGCCAATTGGATGACAACAATCCAGGAGTATAATCTTGAGATTAAACATGCAACCATTATTAAATGGAAAAGTCTCTGTAGACTTGTTGGTAATATCAAGACCATGTTCAAGAAGAGGAAAAAGGTTGGGATAATGAAGTTATGTACATTCCAACCAATACCGATTCATGGTGAAATGAAATATTATCTACAACATGTATTGAGTCCCACTTACCTAGATGCAAAGAAAATAAGATATTTGGGGTTAAATCCATTCAATATTACCTCATTAATGGTGTCACATTCAAAACAAATTATGGTGGAGTGTTACTAAGATGTTTGGAAGCTAGTAATGATGAAAAATTATTGAAATAATTGCATGATGGGGTAGTTGGTGGACACTTCTCGAGAGAAACAATAACCTATAAGATACTTAGATTTGGTTATTACGGGTTGACGCTTTTCAGAGATTCTCATTCTTATACTAGAAAATTCAAAGTTTGTCAATTGTGTGCTAGAAAGAATAAAAAACATGGTATTCCTCTACAACTAGTGAACATTAATACACCATTTGAGTAGTGAGTATTATATGTTATTGGTGAAATCAATCCTCACTCTTCAAAGTGATGCAAGTACATTTTAACAACACTGGATTATTACAGTAGATGGAAAAAATACATTCTTTTGACCCAGGTGGATGAAAGTGAAGTCATACAATTTCTGGAACAACACCTCATAACTGAGTTTGGTATCCCATATATTTTAGTGTTTGATAATCCGTCATGTTTTTATTCATTAAAACTAAATAAATATTCCTTTGATAAAGGAATCATCATTCAATATTCATTCAATTAATATCCTCAAGGGAATGGGGTAGTTGAGTTCACAAATAAAATTCTCATTCAAATTATGAAAAAGATTGTAGTTGACCATCATCAAAGCTGGCATAATTCTCTTCTTGATTCTTTGTGGGAAAATTGTGTCATTGCCAAAGATGCTCTAGCTAGATCTCCTTATTTTGTGATGTATGAAGAAGAATCCATCCTTCCTTCAATCATTTTCTTGCCTTCTCTTCATCTGTCCTAATCAACTAGAGGGTAGGGTTCTTCAACCCTTAAGAATAGAAATGAAACCTTACTTAAGTTAAAATAGGAGCATGAAAAAGATAAGAAGATATTTTTATCTCATCAACAAAATTTTAAAATATGGTTTGACAAACAATCAGTTGGGAATAAGGACTAGTTTCAAATAGGATAATTGGTTCTTAAGTGGGACAATTCCAGTGAGCTGAAGGGTAAACATTTAAAATTTTGATAGCTTTTGCTTGGCCCTTTCAGGTGGCTAAAAAACTTGGCCATGGAACATATAGAGTATAGAACATGGAGGGAGAGATGGATCTTCTCCCTGTGAATGTGAAAGTCTTTAAGAGATATTTATATTATCTATCTCAAGGTGGTTGACATGTAGATAAATAGTCATGCTCATTTCTTTACTCTTACTTTGTATTTCTTTACTAATTGAGATTTGAATTTTTAGAATAGGTTTTATTATTTTAAGCTTGTTTTAAACATATTTAATTTTTATTTGAAAATATAGTTATCATTCATTTCTTTTGAAATTATTTTTCTCCCCATGGCTTATATACATGTTGATTGATTTGCAACCTCCCAGCAGGATTAAGTGCAAGGTCTTGATAAGAGAAGTCACACGTGTTGATCCTTGGAATCTCCTATATTATTTCTCAGTCATAACTTAAATAAGAAGATGTGAATAAATGTTCTATGCTTCCTTAAATTTAAAACAATTGTAGAATTGGGGATTTCCCAAATAATTGAGGCCTAGAATAAATTGAAAATTCAATTAAGTGGTGATTCAAGCAACCGGAAGATATCATCCATTCACATTAAAGGAGCACACCATGTGAAGAGTTTTCAATTATACATCTAGGGTTTAAAAATCTCTTGGGTGTATTAATATTTAGGCATGGCCAATCCTTTCCTAATAATGCACATTTATCCTCTTAAGCGTGTAAAAACCATCACTTCCCCCATCCATTATTTAAAAATAAAAATATGGGGATTGGGAAAGGAGACTCAATTTATAAACATGTAGACAACTTCTTCAGGGATATGGATTCTTTTTGGTAGCATATCAAGGTTTGTGATGTTGGGGTGACTCCATTAGGGATATGGATGGTCAGGAGCAATGGAGCAACACCGCAAGAAATTGAAACAACTTGTCTTCTCAAAGTATTCAACCCCATTTTTAAAGAAAATTCATGTGATTGCCACTCTTACTTGAAACATCATATGAAGCTTTAAAGGAAATCAACTTCACACTTTCTACTTTAATAAAATATGATAAATCACTAAAGCTACATAATTGGGATATTATTGGTTAATGATATAAGGGAATGACATAAAGAATCCTTTTGTTTGAATTCTAAGGTATCATTTTTTTTAGTATAGTCCACCCAACTTTGAGGCCGAGCCATGAGGACACGAGCACGAATCTCATCCTTGAGGCCACTGATCAAACATTCTCAGAAAAAAGCATCATACATGCCCTCTGTATGAAAATCTAGCCTCTCAAAATCAGTTATAAAGTCTTCCACGGTGCCAGATTGTTTCAACTTTGTCAACCGACCTAAATGGTTGGTGTTAGTGTCAAAGCGTTCATAAAGCTCTACCACAAAGTGTGTCCAAGCCACATACCCTTGGCGGGCATTTTTTCTCCATTGCCACCATTGGCAACTTTCTTGATCTAGATGGAGAACACCATACCGGAGTTTCGCCAACTCATCCGTAATGCCATACAAAAATAAATAATGTTCCATTTGAGTTACCCAGCCAGTGGGACCCAATCCATCAAATTTGGTCACATCCACACGCGAAAGGCATAGGTCACATTGAATCTGATGGGGATAAAAATTCTGGGAATGAGAGGAAGTTTCACCTTCGGTATGCAAAGGTGGGCCAGATAGGGGAAGATCTGCATGGATATGTAGCTTGGCATAGATCATCTTAGTGACATATTCAATATGGGTAGTAATGTCTATGGGTAGTAATGTCTTGTTTGAGATCGTCTTTGAGTTCCACGATTGAGGCGACAATGGAGGAATGCATCTTTTGATTGATGGTGGAAATATTGACATTGAACTGTCACACTTCTTGTTGGGTTTCTATGAAAATAGAGTGCAAGGTAGTGAAGAGAGCTTCCAAGTCTTGGCTACGGGTATGGGCCATGATGATGAGGGAACACGAAAAGGGGCGGGTGGGACCACACATAAAATGGGTTATGGGTAAAGTGTATCAGAACAATCAAGGCGATGAGTGGAATCCAAGGGGGTAAAGCTGAAATAAGGGTGTTGGAAGGGGGCCAAGTCCACAAGAAAAAATGTTTTTTGTTGAAAAATGATAGGTATGACTGCGATAAGGGAGAAGAGAGAAATCCAATGGAATAGGTCTCAAATAATGGTGCAAACAGGATCCTAATTTATTTATTTTTTACTCCTGCGGAGTTATACTTCGATGTGAAGAATATTGCAGTGATGAAATGCCCAAATGCTTAACAGGAAGAAATGTGTAGAAATTTCACAACTCGAATGCATGAGACACAGTTGTGCCACAATAGATATTGTTTGTTCTATTTTTGTTTATGTCCCAAGGGTTCTACAGACAAGGGTTTTCCATGTGCTATATCTCTCTGATATACGTGCGGGGTCCAACAATAGTACTCGACCCAATATCTCAGGGCACCAACTAAGGAGGCTAGACCATGCCCTTAGTCGTACTACCCGACTACCCAGGTACTAGAAAGTATCTTCCCGAGTGTTGTTCTCGGTGACACTATAGAATTTGGGCGGTCATTCAGTTTATCTATGGAGGGATTCATGAGATCTAGGTTGATCCGTATACAGGTGTTGTCTGATGCGCTACCACTCTAAGGGGTACCAACAGTGGTTAAAAGGGTGGCCAACAGATGTGCACTTAAGTACCGCTTGTATTTCCTGCGTGTATGAATCCCCGACCATGGGTTTATGCATGTAATGACATATCTGTGTAGCTTAAAGACGTTGGAATACGTCTCTACCCTGAAAAAAACTTAACCCACAATTTTCTTCCGAGGAAGGTGCTTTGATACCAATTGTTAAATCCATAAATAGATCTGAAGATAAATATCAAAATAGATCCACAATATCATCAAGAATAATCCAAAACATTCACCAAAACACTGAACAAAAGACGTAGACAAAACCCTTTAGGTAGGGTAACACCATATATTAATCCTTATGGAAGGATAAAACTCCTCTAGCAATCCTTGCTTGTACAATAACAATATTCTTCACTATATTTCATTACATTTCTTACACTTCTTTTTATAGCTCTCTCTATCTCCCAGGAACCTTCTAGACAGCTTTCTCACATTTATTACATCTAACTACCATAGTGGGCTTTTATTAATATAGTAGACCTAGTCCATCTTACATTGAATGACCACATTCTCATATATTAAATGACTTCCACTAATAACACATAACTACATTCCCATTGGGTACCTCCCTAGGTACCCCATATTACCTCCCTAGGTATACTGCAAAACCGCTTTCTGAACAAAGTGGGGAACTTTCACTTACAAGAGAATTATTGTTGGTCTCATGAATGCATGTGTGACTTTCTAGACAAATATGGACATTGAATTCAGAGGTTTGATCAATAAGAGTTTAGTATTTTATTTAGATGATGTTACTATTTATTCTAAGAAACACTCTAACCACCTACAACAACTCAAACATATTTTTGAAAGATGCAAGAAGTATGGTATTTCACTAAACCCCAATAAGAGTATCCATGCATTCACTAAAGGAAAATTACTTGGGCATGTGATATCTAAAAATGGTGTAATGTTGGACCCCAAAAGGACCAAAGCTATCACTCAAATTCCTCTACCCATATATTTTTAGGAAAAAATAATTCTTTAAGAATATATGTTTCTAGTTTTGTTGAAATTGTTAAATATTTGTAGGGATTGATTAAGAAGGATGCACAATTCAAATGAAATCCTTTGGCAAAGGAAGAATTTGAGAAAATAAAATTTGTTTTTGTTGCTACCCCAACTTGATGCAACCCAAATTTTGAAAAGGATTTGTTTTTGTACATTCTTTCTTCAGGTCACTTTCTTATTGTTGTTCTTACTCAAAAAAAATCATGAAAACAATGAGCTTCTCATCTCTTTCATGATCACATGGTTACAAGGATATGAATTGAACTACCTTGATATTGACAAGCAATTCCTTTTTGTGGTTAAGGTTGTAAATGAATTTAGAAGATATATCCTTAAGAACCACACTAACGTCAGTGTACCCACTCAATTGTTAGATCAGTGTTGGTACAACAAGAGTTGGGAGAAAGAAGGGGCAATTGGATGACAACAATCCATGAGTATAATCTTGAGATTAAACATGAAACCATTGTTAAATGGAAAAGTCTCTGTAGACTTGTTGCTAATCTCAAGACCATGTTCAAGAAGAGGAAAAAGGTTGGGATAATGAGTTTAATGTCCAGAGTAATGAAGTTATGTACATTCCAACCAATATTGATTCATGGTGTTATGAAATGAAATATTATCTACAACATGTATTGAGTCCCACTTACCTAGATGCAAAGAAAATAAGATATTTGGGGTTAAATCCATTCAATATTACCTCATTAATGGTGTTACATTCAAAACAAATTATGATGGAGTGTTACTAGGATGTTTGAAAGTTGATAATGATGAAAAAGTATAGAAATAATTGCATGATGGGGTAGTTGGTGGACACTTCTCGAGAGAAACCATAACCTATAAGATACTTATATTTGGTTATTATGGGTTGACGCTTTTCAAAGATGTTCATTCTTATACTAGAAAATGCAAATTTTGTCAATTGTGTGCTACAAAGAATAAAAAAACATGGTATTCTTCTACAACTAGTGAAAATTAATATACCATTTGAGTAGTGGGTATTATATAATATTGGTGAAATAAATCCTCACTCTTCAAAGTGATGCAAGTAAATTTTAACAACACTAGATTATTACAGTAGATGGAAAAAATACATTCTTTTGACCTAGGTGGATGAAAGTGAAGTCATACAATTTCTGGAACAATACCTCACAACTGAGTTTGGTATCCCATATATTTTAGTGTTTGATAATTCGTCATGTTTTTATTCATTAAAACTAAATAAATATTCATTTGATAAAGGAATCATCATTCAATATTCATTCAATTACTATCCTTAAGGGAATGGGGTAGTTGAGTTCAAAAATAAAAATCTCATTCAAATTATGAAAAATATTGTAGTTGACCATCATCAAAGTTGGCATAATTCTCTTCTTGATGCTTTGTGGGAAAATTGTGTCACTCCCAAAGATGTTCTAGATAGATCTCCTTATTTTTTGATGTATGAAGAAGAATCCATCCTTTCTTCAATCATTTTCTTGCCTTCTCTTCATCTGTCCTAATCAACTAGAGGGTAGGGTTCTTCAACCCTTAAGAATAGAAATGAAACCTTAAGTTAAAATAAGAGCATGAAAAAGCTAAAAAGATATTTTTATCTCATGAAAAAAAAATTATAATATGGTTTGACAAACAATCAGTTGGGAATAGGGACTAGTTTCAAATAGGATAATTGGTTCTTAAGTGGGGCAATCCCAATGAGTTGAAGGGTAAACATTTGAAATTTTGATAGCTTTGTCTTGGCTCCTTTGAGGTGGCTAAAAAACTTGGCTATGGAACTTATAGAGTATAGAACATGGAGGGAGATATGGATATTCTCAAAGTCAATGGGAAAGTCTTTAAGATATATTTATATTAGCTATCTCAAGGTAGTTGACATGTAGATAGATAGTCATGTTCATTTCTTTACTCTTACTTTGTATTTCTTTACTAATTGAGCTTTGAATTTTTAGAATAGGTTTTATTATTTTGAGCTTGTTTTAAACATATTTAATTTTTCTTTGAAAATATAGTTTTCATTCATTTCTTTTGAAATTATTTTTCTCCCCATGGATTATATACATGCTGATTGATTTGCAACCTCCCAGTAGGATTAAGTGAAAGATATTGATAAGAGAAGGCACACTTGTTGATCCTTGGAATCTCCCATATTATTTCTCAGTCATAACTTAAATAAGAAGATGTGAATAAATGTTCTATGCTTCCTTAAATTTAAAACAATTGTAGAATTGGGGATTTCCCAAACAATTGAGTCCTAGAATAACTTGAAAATTCAATTAAGTGGTGATTCAACCAACCTGAAGATATCATCCATTCACATTAAAGGAGCACACCATGTGAAGGGTTTTCAATTATACATCTAGGGTTTAAAAATCTCTTGGGTGTATTAACATTTAGGCATGGTCAATCCTTTCCTAATAGCACACATTTATCCTCTTAAGCGTGTAAAAACCATCGCTTCCCCCATCCATTATTTAAAAATAAAAATATGGGGATTGGGAAAGGAGACTCAATTTATAAACATGTAGACAACTTCTTCGGGGATATGGATTCTTTTTGGTATCATATCAAGGTTTGTGATGTTGGGGTGACTCCACTAGGGATATGGATGGTCGCGAGCAATGGAGCAACACCACAAGAAATTGAAACGACTTGTCTTCTCAAAATATTCAACCCCATTTTTAAATAAAAATCATGTGATTGCAACTGTTACTTGAAACATCATATGAAGCTTTAAAGGAAATCAACTTCACACTTTCTTCCTTCGAGAAAATATGCTAAATCACTAAAGCTACATAATTGGGATATTATGGGTTAATGATATAAGGGAATGGCATAAAGAATCCATTTGTTTGAATTTTAAGGTATCGTTGTTTTTTAAACTTTTGAATTTTTATCAAAAGGAGTGGTTGAATAAGTGTTGACTCTGGGACTCTTGGATTTTCCTAGTGTATTTCCATTTGTTGTGCCCATAACAATCCCCGTAATTTTTTAGTAAAACTTGGGGCACCACCTTAATATTTTCATTGGTTTGTGTATGCTTCCTTCTTTTGGAAAATACATTGACTTTGATTACCTTGAGTGGGCCTAATGGTTAAGAACATGTGTTTCCTCCTAGGAGGTCACAGGTTCAAATCCAGAAGGGGGTAGAGTATGTAAACCTCTGTATACTTTAGTAGTCAAATAATTGTGTGGAGGTGGTCCCTTGTCCCACAAATAAGGGGGTCTCATCCACCAATTTGGTGTCTGGCTTAGTCATGAATATAAAGTTATATTATTATTATTGATTCATTATGTTAGATGGTTAAGGTAGATGGGATTGCATGTTTCACTTATGTGGTTTTTACTCAGTTTCTTTTCTTAATCTCTATTCCTCATTGAGTTTTGTTTTCTTTACTTCCAAAATTTTTCCTTCCTCAATATTCTCTATTTGAACTCTTTTGGTCCTTTGTTTCCAGACCAGGCTCGATCCTCAAATTGGGCCCCTCTTTTTTTTTGATTACTTCAACAATTCCCCATTTCAATAATGAGGCCCAACTTCCAAATCAAGGCCTTCTTCCACCAACTTTGGTGTGGATGGGTCTCGATTTTAGGATTGACCCCAATCTCCAAATTGGGAATTCCTTCTCTTTGAACTATTCAAAATTTTTCTCCTTCTTCAAGATCTTCTTTAACTTTTCTTTGAATGTCTCTTCCTTCCTTTAAATTTTTTTCTCCCTTTTCGAAATTGTATTTCTTTTTTGAATTAAGCCAAGTTAATTTTTTTTCCAAATTATGATTTCTCAATTGGCACTATTGTCCAAATTTTCTCTTCTTTTTATTGGTTCGTTGTTTCCTTTCCTAGATTTGTAAATGGGCCCCAATTTCAAAATTGGGACCTCTCATCACCATTCATATTATACAAAATTCCAACCTTGTTTGATATTATTTTGTTCCATTTATCTTTTTTTTGAACTTTGATCGACATTCTTCTTCAAAATCCATATTTTATGATTAGGTCCTACTTCAAAAAGTGTTCCCTCTAGTCACTAAAGTACTTTGACCTTGGCATGATTCAATGATTGGCTGCAAGTCAAAAATCGATCCTTCCCTTTATGAATGTTAGTGAGATGGGGTGCCAATTTCTAAATCAGCCCTAATTTTGAAATCAACCTCCTTTCTTGTAGATATTTTTTTGCAGGTGTGAAACCTTTTAGAAGTTTAATTGTAAGTGAGCATGACTTGAAAATCAACCCTCCTTCACATAGACCCATGCCCCAATTTTATTATCGGGCTCGACTTCAAAATTAGGCCTGCCTTCACCTCAAAGTAGTGGAAGGGTCCTGATTTTTCAAATCGACCCCATTTTATATAACATTTCCCCCTCCACTTTTGAACTCCTCACATGTTTGAAATATTTTAAAGTTAAAATTGGATTCTTTTGAACTCCTCAGACGTTTGAAATATTTTAAAGTTCAAATTGGATTCTTTGAAGTATGTAGGTTATTTCTACATGTGCACGTGCTTTAAAGCATATCTCACCATATTCTCAAGCCACCACATATTTTTTAACTTTAGTAATAAAATTGTTTTTCAAGCATGATTCAAATTTCACATGTATCATGCATCATGGTTCAATTAGTGAATATTTGATCCGGTGGTTTATTCCTCTTAGTAATTCTCAAGGCCAAAAAAACACTAAAATTCAATTCAATTTGTACATTTAGGAGGATAATTTTAGTATCAATCATATTGCATGCAAGATTTATTTCCCAAAGTTCAAACATGTTAGGAATTTGTATTCAAAGATTGAGGAATTTATCCTATTACTACAACAAGCATATCAAATTGGAGTTAATATTCTTGAAAACCTTGAAACATTATCTAATTCAAATAATTAAAATGAATATGTTATTTTTAGTTATTTAGATTTAAAAAAGTTAACCCTGTATGTTTTTTTTTTTTTTTTGGCTTTGCTAACATTTTGCAAGACTTTCTAGAGGTCCTTAGGAAGGATCGATTACAAGTCAACCTTAAGATATAATTGATATACTCGAATACCCTAAGGAAATAGTACTAATTAGTGAAGGGACAATGATAGTAGTCATTGAAGAAGAATGATCCAAATCTTAGGGGGGCTTATAGTCTAAGTTCATATGTATAAGTCATAAAGTCATATTTTTATGTAAAATGGAACTTGATAGAGAGTCAAGTCTAATCAAAGTTGACTTTGCCAACAAGACACCTTATAAGAAGGAAATAGGAAGAGAGTGAAGGTGGGGAAGGAGAGGTCCAAAAATTGGCCTCATTACATGTAATGGTTCTTCTTAATTAAATCCTTCTTCTCCAAATGTCTCTCTTTCTCATATTTTATGGTGCATTCAGTTCATGCATTTTCATCAATGTTATTGTGATTAATTTCATGGAAGATTTGTATGTTTTCTCTCCTCTTCTCTTGGCATTTAATCCTTCTATATATTATCCCTCAAGATTCAGATCAAATAAGAAGCGAGGAAGAATACCCATAAAGATGTTGAAGCTAAAAGGAAGACTATTGACTTCAAAGAAGAACATGTTGTGAGAGAAGAAGAAAGACCAGTTGAATATTTTAAATCTAGTGTTATCAAATTCTTGAGTTCATTGAATATGCCTTTAAAGTACAAAATGAATCAAACATGGAGCACATGGAATGCTATAATAGAGTACAAAATGAATCAAACATGGAGCACATGGAATGCTATAATAGAGTGCAACATCTACAAACACTAGCACATGACATAGCATAAGTCATGATATATGTCCAAGCATGTGAACTAGATTACCAACAAGATAAGATGTAGTTTGATCGACTGGAACATTAGTAGGTTTCACTTGAATAAATTCCCCTAGCAATTCCTACTATTACTATGCATGCCTTGCAAGAAATGTAGTTTGATATGAAATAATAGAAGAAGAAATATTATGATGCTCTCGAAGGTATTACCTGTGAGGTTAATGGATTTGATAGGATATGGAAGCTCATAGCGAAAATGGAAAATGACCGTCACTTCCCTTCTTTTGGATCTAGGAATAATTTATTTCCAAAAGAAATGGTGTCCAGATATTTGGAAATATTTATTGGTGCGAACATGAAAGATATTAGAGCTCTCCCCGAGATTAATGAAGTAGCCATCTAGATATTTGTTGAGGACCCTACCAAGAACATAGCATTAATTGAGACTATAATTCCTAAAATGGAGAAATATGAAAAAAGGATAAGTCAAAGCATTACATCATACATAATCTCCCTCTAGCAACATACCTTTTCCCATGGGGAAACACTTAGCTTAAATTTTGAGGTGTGGGTGGCCTTTGTAAGAAAATGGGAAAGAGAAAGGGAAGAAGCTTCCTCAAGCCAAATGGGAAGTTGTATTTTAGAGGAGGATTTGAAAAGTGAAAACAAACAACCAATTAGAAGGTCAAAATAGTCAAAGGGAGTAAAATCCTCTTAGGGGAAGAAGAAGACAAAGTGATAAGGGTAACCAATAGGCAAGGAGGGGATATAAATATTCATCTAGGTGTCTCAAGATCATAAGTTCCCACCCCCCTTCTTATTTTCTATAAATAAGTTGAATTTGATGTACAAGGGGTTTTTGCTTGAGCTAGTAAATTGATTTCATTATTCACTGAGAAGCCAACTTGCCACTTTTTAGATATTCCTTCTGGTTGTGTCGTGTGGGATTAATTCCTTGCTTTATATACTATAATGACTATGAGATTATTTACTTTTTTTGTAGATTATTTTCACGTAATAGTGATGACTTATTACTTATATGTTTTGGTTAGTTGCTAGTTGTGAATATGATATGGTTTCTTTCCATTAAAATAAGGTTAACCTGATTTTATTACTGGTCAATTTTTTTTATTTTTTTTAACCATTATTTATATAGTTAAATACTTTTTGTTTTAATGGTTGAAATGGTTACATCTTTCATGTTCAATTTTTGTTCTCAAATCCTAACTAGGTGTTTATATTAGGATTGCATTCTACTATTAGTTCAGGATTGCATTTTAGGATTTATTCCCCTAAACTTAAAGCTCTTACATTCATTTGGCAGCTAGTCCAACATACTGGAGAAGGTTTCTATGCCAAACTGAGAAAAGGCTAATTGGGCCTTAGGTCTAGGAAAACTACCTTAGTTTGGTGTAGGACATTAGCCTGTGTCAACATTCCTTAAATTCCTTGAATATATCAAATACATTATCTTTATTGTTAAAGAAATATACCCAATTAAACCTATAAAAGTCATCAATGAAAGTCAAAACATACCTTGCACCTACTATTGATGGTTTGTTCAGGAAACATAGGTCAATATGGACAAGTTCTAGTTGAGTATTTTCTCTCTAAGCCTCTCTTGTTTCAAATGTAGCATGGTGATGTTTTCCTAGTACACACCCTTCATGTACTCCAATAGGAGGAACAAACCTAGGTAGCCTTATAACCATTTCATGTGTAATACCCCAGTTTGAGTCCCCAGAATTAATAATGTATTTTTAGGCCTTCTAGAATGGATCCAAGAAGGCATAAAAATCAAAGTTCTCGAAATTGGACAAAACCATCGTCATTACGTTAGGCTCGTTGCGTCGATTCTGGCCATATATATTTTTTTCCGAAAATGGACATCGTATGTGAAAGTTATCGCGTTCTGATCGATTTCCCTAACAAGCAAAAAAGTCAACTCGTCAAAGTCAATAGGTTGTATTGTTGACATCAACATGATGTCGGTAGGGATACGTGGCAAAACGAGGAGGTGACACATGTCACTCATTTTTGGCATTTTCAAGGATGATGTGGACCAATAAAAAATTGACATGTGGCATTGTATGGATGTGACATGTGGCACTGTACAAAATGATGACGTGGCCCAATGACAGTCCGACACGTGGAAATACGGATGTTGACATGGCATTGTGACATGGCAGTATGGATGTTGACGTGGCAGGTGACTTTTCAGTACAGATGTCGATGTGGCAGGATCAGGGTACGACACATGGTTGTACGGTAGTAACATGGCAGGCTAACAAGACGATGATGTGGTGTTGACTATGCATTGACTGTGTCGATGATTGGATTGTATGGTCCAATCATAGGGTGGCACGTGGCCCAATCATAGGGCACCATGTGTCACCCTGAATTTTTCCAAGGTTGGTTGGGTCAAATTTTTGTTACCTCCACGGGAATCTTACACTTGGCCTCCACACATAGCAAAGACTTTGCAACCACCAGGTGGACTGACCAGACTACCCGTTGAGACTTAACAAACCTCCGACTGACCTTCGTTGTGTTGTGATATGGCACGGTTTTGGAGATAAGCCCTGGTCGGCAGGGGCTATGGACCAGGGGTTAGCACTGAGAGGTAGGGCGTGGGGGGGGCTAACCACATGACACATGGCCACCATATGACTAAAGCAAAGGGCGAGACCAAAGGTTTAGGGGCCAATGCCTAGCGCTCGGCCATATAGCAACAACCATATTCCCATGGGCTCGGAGAAAGGGGGTTGCCCCCAATATTTGTTGGATTTTGGGTTTTGGACTTTATTATATGATTTGTTTTTTATTATTATGTTGATTTTGGTGGATTTTGCCCATTATTGGGGGATCTGGAGCTCGATTTAAGGCCAAATCTTGGGAGGAAGTTGGGAGGTGAACACCAACTTAGAATCTACATAAACCAGGGGTTTTTGATAGTCCAAACAAGTTCATATTAGCATAATTATGATGAGTTTGTGAAGCTTGAAGCCATTTTTATGTAGGGAATCCATTGAGGAAGCGAACTTTGGAGGCCATTTCTGGGAGCTACGCTCAACCTTTTTCAATGATGTTGGTTGTGTTGGATTATTAAGGTCGAGAAGAACACAACCAAACCAGTTTGTAATCCTTTTGAGATACTTCTGATGTAATTTTTCAGCATTGAATATTAATAAGAAATTCTCCCTCACTAAGACAAAGGCCCGGAGACGTAGGCAATCTTGTCGAACTCCGTTATCAAGCTTGTTGTTATGGTTTGTTGTTCCTTATGTCTATTTTATGATCTGCATTCTTTATGATTCTCGTTATATTCTTTCATTAAGTTCTTCTTATTTTCTTAATTCCTAAGTGGTAATTGAACACATGATTAAAACTCAACCATGTCTTTTAAAGATCATTTTTTGATCAAGTGGTATCAGAGCAGGTTGACAGTTGGTTGTTTGAGTTTGCATGATTACCAGGGAAAATCTAAGTCATGGTGAAGGCGAGCTTGTAGAAGTAGATTCAAATATTGGATCAAGAAAGAGGGATTCTTAAAGTGAGAAGATGGCATCAGAAGAAGGAATGTCTTAGAATGAGATAGAGTTGAAAAAGACTTTATTCACCATGTCTGAGATGGTAAAGGTCTTATATGATCATTACTTGTAACGGAAGAGGCCTTTCCAAGGGAAATATTCAAAAAAAGAAAAAAGTGAAGAAGGAGATGACCCTCCTAAACCTACTCCTTCACCTCCTTCATCTCCATCTTCTTCTTCTTCAAGTACAAGTGCAACTTGTACCGCAAGAAAACATTCACATAAGCATAAACATGATATGTCATTACTTAAGCTTGATGTGAAATTCGAATTGCCCATGTATGATGGTGAAGTCAATGTTGAGAGGCTTGATAATTGGATCAGATAGATGGAATTTTATTGTAGTGTGCAACAAATCAAGGATGAGGCAACCCAAATAAAATTGGCATTGCTTCGTCTTGCAGGCACAACACTCATCTAGTGGCAGAGTAAGTTGCAACATGCTACTCAACAAGTTGGTAATGTATTTCCATCATGGAAAGATTTTGTTTTTGCACTTAGAAATCAATTTTATCCTTTGGGTTATAAGGAAAAGGATTTAATTGAATGGCAAAGTATTAAACTAAGAGAAGGACAAACAGTGCAAGAATACACAGATGAATTTCGTAAGATGGAATTAATGTTAAATATTCCATTACATACACAAGAAACTCTTATGAAGTATATAGGAGGTTTACCTGCACATATTTGTAACATTGTATTTATTTTTGGACCTACTAATCTTGATGAGGTTTATGTTCAAGCAACGTATATTGAAGCAGGGAAAACAAGAGTTGGTGTATCAGGGGAATTGTCTTCAAGGAAAGACAACAAAACAAAGGGTAATGGAAAGAAAGAAAATTCAATGAAAATGAAGGAAGGGGAGCTCTCTTGCAAGCATTGTAAGAAAGAAGGGCATGATGATGACCATTGCTGGAAATTGCATCCAGAGAAGAGACCGAAATGGTTCAAAGAGAGGAAAGGGAGGCAAATAGTTGCAACACCAACTCGACCAACATACTTGGGGTATGATTCAAGTGATGAGACTAAAATCACAACAGTTGGTTTGAAAGGTAAAATTGGTGATGGATATGATTCTAGAAGTAAATTGTTTCATATAAGGGTCATAATGAAACATACTAAGATCGATACATTGATAGATAGTGTATCTCAATCTAACTTGATTTCAGAGGAATTGGTTAAACAATTGGAATTGAAAAATAAGCTACATCATAAACCTTACTCACTTAAATGGATAAGAAACAATCATAAATTGCACATAACAAAGAAATGCACTTCAAAGTTTGTAATTTCATCAAAGTTTGTGGATGAGGTAACGTGTAATGTGGTGCCACTAAATGAATGTGGAATGGTCTTACGAAGACCTTATTTATATGATCGCAAAGCAATCTTCTACAGGGAACATAATCAATATCACTTAAATAAATAAGGCAATGAATATGATGTACATTCTCATCACATAAAAGAAAATCATTCTCTTTAAACAATGGAACAATTAAGGAAGGCAACTTATGCAAGTAACACACCTATAATTGTGCCAAGCAAAGCAGTTGATCTTAAGCATGAACATGATATGGTTGTATAATGGAAATTCAATCATACTTTGCTTCAAGATAAGATAATGTCATACAAGCACATCAAACATATTAGTTCATTTGCAGTCATATTTCCGATGTTATCGCTGCTAATGTTTTCAACATGGATGGTAGTGGCTTCAGTAAGATGTGAACAAGTTCAAGTGGATAACAATATACTTTCAATTGTCATGGTTGTTTTACAATTGATTATGATGCGACAGGTGCACATGACAGAGTTTAAAGACAAAGGACAAGTGGGGTGTCCTATCCCGCACTTGATGACTGGTTAATATCCTTTTGGAAGACCAAAAGGTCTTAGTGGGGAAGCATGATCCAAAATGGATCCATGAAGGCATAAAAATCAAAGTTATCGGAATCAGACGAAATCAATACCTTTGTGTCAGGCTCATCATGTTGATTTTTTCCATATTTTTTTTTTCCAAAAAATGACAACGTATGCAAAAGTTATCACGTTCTGATCGATTTCCCAAACAGGCAAAAAAGTCAACTGGTCAAAGTCAACAGATCGTACTACTGACATCAACAGCATGTCAGCATGACATCATGATGATGTCAGCAGGGACACATGGAAACATGAGGAGTTGACATGTGTCACTCATTTTGTCATTTTCAGGGGTTGATGTGGACCAATGAAAAATTGACATGTGGCACTATACATAATGTTGACGTGGCCCAATGACAGTCTGACACATGGCAGTACGAATGATAGGTGGCAGTATGGATGTTGATGTGGCAGTGTGATGTGAAAGTATGGATGTTGAAGTGGCATATGACTGAGTAGGTGACTTGGCAGTATGGATGTTGACGTGGTAGGCTTAGGGTATGACACGTGGTTGTACAACAGTGACATGGCAGGATGACAGGATGGTGACATGGTGTTGACTGGACTGTACGGTCCAATCATAGGGTGAAACATGTCCCAATCAGAGAGCACCACGTGGCACCCCGAATTTGGCCAAGGTTGGCTGGGTCAAAAATTTGTTACCTCCACGGGAATCGAACACTCGACCTCCACACATAGCAAATACTTTGCAACCATTGAGCGGACCAACCAGACTACCCATTGAGACTTAACAAACCTCCTATCAACCTCCGTTTTGTTGTGATATGGCGCAGTTTTGGGGATAAGCCTCAGTCGACGAGCACTAGCCCGACCGACAGGGGGCTATTGACCAAGGGTTAGCACCGAGAGGTATGGCACGGGGAGGGATAACCACAAGACACATGGCCACCATATGACCAGAGCAAAGGGAGGGATTGAAGGATTAGGGGCCAACACTTAGCGCTCGGACATATGGAAACACCCATATTCCCAAGGGCTCAGAGAAAGGGGATTGTGCCCAATATTTGCTAGATTTTGGGTTTTGGACTTTATTATATGATTTTTTTTGGATTATTATGCTGATTTTGGTGGATTTTGCCCATTATTGGGGGATCTGGAGCCCAATTTGAGGCCATATCTTGGGAGGAAGTTGGGAGGTGAACCCCAACTCAGAATCTACATAAACCAGTGGTTTTTATTAGTCCAAACAAGTTCGTATTAGCAGAATGATGATGAGTTTGTGAATCTTGAAGCCATTTTTATACATAGAAGCCATTGAGGAAGTGAAATTTGGAGGCCATTTCTACGAGCTACGCTCAACCTTTTTCAATGTCGTCAATTGTGTTGGATTCTTGAGGTCGAGCAGAACACAACAAAACTAGTTTGTAATCCTTTTGAGATAATGTTGATGTAATTTTTCATAATTTAATATTAATAAGAAAGCCTCCCCCATTGAGACAAAGGCCCGGAGACGTAGGCAACCTTGCTAAACTTCGTTATAAAGCTTGTTGTTATGGTTTATTGTTCCTTATGTCTATTTTCTGATCTGCATTATTTATGATGGATTCTATATTTTTTCATTAATTTCTTCTTATTTTCTTAATTCCTAAGTGGTAATTGAACACATGCTTAAAACTCAACCAAGTCTTTTAAAGATCATTTTCGGATCGATGGAACATAGGTCAATATGGAAAAGTTATAGTTGAGTATTTTCTCTCTAAGGCTCTCTTATTTCAAATGTAGTATGGTAATTTTTTCTTGGTACACACCCTTCACATACTCCAACAAGAGGAACAACCCTAGGTAGCCTTATAACCATGTCATGTGTAATACCCCAATTTGAGTCCCTAGAATTAAAAATGTATTTTTTTTATTGATGAAAGATTGAAGAGCTTGTAAAGTTGAAAAGGCCAAAGAGCCTAGGAAATGTAATACTTTGATTTTTTTTATTAATAAATTACATCAGTAGTTGCAAGATAGACAAGGAAAAGTGTTATAGGGGTCTATGATTCCACGAGAGAAGGGGGATAAATGGGGATAAGCCTTTTATTGTATTATTTTATTTACCCACATTGATTTTAGTGAAAAGGAGAAGGGTCACGTGGGATTCTTAGGGAGGCCATGTTATGCCTTGGAGATGATTATTTAAACTCGATTCTTGTTTTGTGTGGGGGTTGGCCATTCATTATCACTCTCTCATTGTTGGAGTTGTTCATTATTCATTCCTTCTTATTTCTCACTCTTGTTCTAGGTTTGGGCTTGGAAAATGAATGGATGGAGGTAGTGAGCCATGTCTAGTTTGGTTGTAGGAACTATTGGTATTCTAGAAAGGTATTGATTCCAGTGTGCATGAGAATGTTGACAGTTGTGAAAGGATTTTCCATAACTGAGAATCCTTGGAGTTCCAAAAATGAGATTTTCTAACTAGTAGCATTGATAGCCTTGGAAAGAGGTGTAATAGCCTAAGGGGATGCATTGAAAAGAAGCAGTTCCATTCCCTTGGGTTGTGTAGGATGAAGGGGAAAGAGAGCTAGTAAACTAGGATTATTGTGTAGATGAGAAAATGTGAGAGTTGATTGTTGACTAGTTTGAAAAACTAAGAGTTGGCCTAGGACCCATCTTTGTGGATTAATAGCCTCGACTCGAGGGTGGCCTATTGCAAAGATTTTATGTGCAAAAAATCCTATAGTTGGGTGGAACGTCTGACATAGACAACCAATTGGTGGATTGATTATTTAAAAGATAATTTCTCATTGTGTTTCTCTGTGTTCATATTTAATTATGTTGTGTATTTAATATTATCTCTATGATGTGTTTATAACATGCTTGTTGTTGATTAATTCTTGTGTTTGTCATGTTTAATGTATCTTTTACAGTCATGCATGTTTCATGTTAATTGCATGTGCATTTGTCAAGTTATTTATTCATAAGAATGGTATCATAAGATTTAAATTTTCCTAGAAAAACAAATTTAGAGGTACTCGGGCAGTGGGTACGTGATAGATTAGTATCAGAACAATTATTTTTAGGATTGTTGGTATGGGTATGTTGCATATTGGTATTAGATAATAAATGTGTTGTGGAACAATCCAGTGGGGAGCTAGGTATGTTACAATTCACATCACCTACAAAGGTACCTCTGCAATATCGGGTAAAGCATGTAATTGATTTGACACTTGGTGCCCCTCTGGTCGATGGCCATGCATACATACACTTTCTTATGGAGAGTGAGGATATAAAATGAAATATTCAAAAGATAATATAGAAATCCAACATTCATAAAGCTCCTTTCCCAATGGGGTCCTTATTATGTTGGTTCAAAGTAGGAGGGGACATGGAAACGTTGTCTTGACTACATAACCTTGAAAAAAATCATAGTTAAGAAATGGTAATCCCATCCCTTGGATGATGATCAACTCAATTATATAAAAGGCACCAAATTTATATGAAATATTTATATTAAGTTTGGTCTATCACTGGGGGATAATCAATCCAACTTATATGTGGAAGAGAACCTTCAAGTCTAAGAAAGGTCTCTTCGAGTGGTTGGTTTTCCCATTTGGCTCCATCGATGTGCCAATTAATTCCATGAGGATGGTGGATGCTATTATATGACCATTCACCAATTTTTTGTGGTCATATACCTAGATGGCATCCTCATCTTCAACAAACACCAAGAAGATCATATAAAGAACATTCAACAAGTGTTGAGCATAAGCTATACACCAACCTAGAGAAGTGAAACTCAATATCTAGGGTATATCATGGATGAGCTTGGTGTGCATGCGGATCCAATGAATATCCAAGGTGTTCATGAATGGATGGCCTTGAATAAATTAACAAAGTTTTATAGCTTCATGGTGTGGATTCACCAACTTGTACTGCAAGTTCATGTTAGGGTTCTCTCATTTCACCTCACGCTTGAGCTCGGTGACCAAGGGTGGAGCTAGGGACAATTTTGGGGGGTCTAAGGTGAAATAGAAAGCATTAAAGGAGTTGAAGCATAATGTTTGCATGGAGAAAGTCCTAATTCTACTATATTTTCAACAACTATTCAAAATTGAGGCATATGCCTTAGATTATTTCATCATTGCAATCCTCACACAACATGGACATCAAATGGCCTATCACAACAAGACAATCTCTAACATGGTTCAAAAACATATGACCTATGGTTCAAAAACATCTGACATGTGAAAGCCTTATATCATGAGAAATAAAATGATCACACACACTAACCACTAGCCTCTATAATTCATGTAAATGTAGGGAAAATTACAAATGGTCTACTTACCTTCAACAATTCCACTGGAGCATCAAGTACAAGAAGGGAAGAACCAATCAATTTGCAAACTATCTCATATGATCCTCAATTAACAAACTTATGTGTTCCTTTAGAAAAATGTGAGAAAATGATTTGGGAGGCACATTATAGTCAATTAGCAACGCATTTTGATGTGGAGAGGACAATGGGCCATGAAACTAATACATATGTACTTATACTTGTCAAAGCATCGATGAGACATCAACAAATATATTATATCATGCACTACCTATGCCATCGATAGAATTACAATCAAGAAGAAATGACTATACACTCCTTTTCCCACTCCATATAATCCTTGGGAGTTGGTCTCAATGGATTTTATGTCAAGTATTCTCTCAAGCAAGCATGGTAATGGTTTTTCTGAGTTGTTGATATGTTCTATAATATGACAATTTTGGCACCTAGAAAAAGAATGTCATAATAAAATCCACTATTGAGCTCTTCTTCAAACATTTTTGGATTCATTTTGGGTTTCCAAAGACCATTGTTTCTGATAGGGACATTGTTGGTTTAACTGTTGTTGTAGGAAAATCTCCCTGCGGACAGGTAGATTGCCTCAAAGAGCTAGACCCTAACTCTAAGACAGAAAGTGCTTAACGTGGACACTGACTTCCTTTCAAATATATACAAACTAATACATGAGAAGGAAGGAGAATAGCAGTACCTCTTTATCGACGTTTGTCCCTGCACGCTCCAAATCGAGCTCCAAACTCTCACTCCTCGCTGAGTCCTGTAGACAAACAAAGCACGACCACTTCCTACTCTATTGATATTAGCTTGAAAATAGATCTATCTATCAATGATAAGTTCATGTAAGATCAGACACAGACTAGAAAGAAACAGACCAAGCGTGTCATATTAATGAGAATAACGACAGCAGTACTTACAATCGTAGATGCGAATGTGACAGATTCGTCAAGTCCCCTTCGTCTAACCCTTGCTCGAAAGATCCACAACCTGGATGATAGAAGCTTCACTGATCACTTCTCCTTTGACTGATTGTATGTTTCCTATGAGATCATAGGTTTCATGCTAGAAATTCTTCCCCGTTCCAGCACCACTTATGAGATCATAAGTTTGGTGTGATTCTCCTTTTTGCAGTCCTCTTTCACCATTAGAAAGCTTGCTTATATAGCCTTGGAGAGGCTTTAACCACTTGAGATATCCTTGGGGAAGTTGAGGATTTGACTCCTTCAGTTGAGGATCTGCCCTAAGATCATGGTTGGACTAGGGATTCGAATCCAACTTCCTTCCAAGAATGAAAATATCCTTCCCCCATTCATCTCAACAACTTAACTACTACCCAGAATAGGTAGCGCTCCCTCAAAAGGACCATCAGAGCATTGTAGCGCTACCTAGTAGGCTTTAGGGGGGCGCCAGCACTCTCAAAATCTATAGCACTCCCTGAAAAGGGCTAGAGGAGATTTATAACGCTCCCTGACAGTGTAAGGGGGAGCGTCGACACTCCCAGAAGAGGTATAGGGGAGCGCTCTCCTTCAAAAACTAGTTTTTGAGGTTATTTCAGATGGAAAAAGGTTTGTAAGCCTGCTGACTCATTTCTCCTCTCCCAAATAAAATGTTTTAGGTGTTTCAAGTGTCCTTCTCATGTCGTTATAGGCATGACATAAGCATCATGGAAACATGCTTTCTTTGACACTTTATGACACTTGTGAGCAACATGTGACACTTGCGACCTTGTGAGCAAAATGCGACACTTGCAACCTTTGTAATGATGACACTTGCGACACTATCAAAGTGAGTATTTTTTATGTGTAACAACTGCTCTCTTTTATTGTCTAAGTTATTGGATCAGGGTTCATGTCTTTTGGGTTTCCAACAAAGCCTCTAAAACTATCGGCCCTCCCAGTAAACTAGAAGGCAACACAGTACACAGAATGCACTGTGCAGTCTCCCCCGAGATAGATTTAAATGGGTGGTTGTAAGACTCAGGTGTTTACAGCCTAGGATTTGGTATGAGATAGGGGTTTATTAACCAGAGCCATGCACTTCGATATGTGAATGTAATCTACTTATTCCTCATGGGTGCACGTTCCCATTTCATAGTTCAATTCCCGAACATAATCGTATTCCATAACAATATATTAACTCATTTATTAAGTATAAAAATGAACTGTTGAAAGAAAGAAAAGATATGCATGCATTCATAACATTACATAGATGTTACCGTGGTTCACCCCCTTCTAGGCTACGTCCATAAATATTGGGCTCTTGACTCTTTTATTATGGCAGTTCTGCATCTCCAGCGTCGTGTGCTTACAATTCCCTTTGATGGGTAATATTTGTACGAGGAGAACTAGATTGCACCAGGCTCCACAGCCTACGATCTAATCCTCAGATATTCCTCCTCTCCTCTATTCTTAGCTCAACAAATTACAAAATTGGTCCATGACCATATTACACAATGCATCAACTCATATCTAGCTATGATAGATCATTACAAACATTGAACTAATACAAAATCGAATCAACCTCTCTATGATACCTGCGTATCTCTATTTATATATATCAGGATCTTAATAAGTTTACAATGTATTACCAAAACCCTAACCCTACCGACGTTAGGTATTCCTCCCATGCACGCGTGTTGTTCTTCCTCCTGCTGTCATTTTCCTTGTGCACGCTTTCTTGCATGCACGCGTGTTGTGTTACCTTCCAGTTGTTACTTCCATTTCTACACGCTTTCTTTCTCATGATTATCCTTCTTTCCACTTCGGCCTAGTGCCAACAGGCCCCCAACACTGACATGTGACTCGTTCTGAGTCACCTAATTCTTCTGAGCTTCTTTGATCTCCTTGGCGATATTCTGGAACTTTTCCTTGATCTTTGTTGATTTTGTCAGTGCCTGCGCGGTCTTCTCCTTGATGGTGTCTACTACCTGAAATGCCACTTTGTCTCTTAGCAATCCTACACATTCGGTCTGGGTATGTGCTATCTGTGTTTTATCTCCTTCTTCTTGTGCGGTTATTTCTGCTACTTGTTCCTGTAGTGGTTCTATTTGAGCCTGACGCTCCTATTTCTGTGTTTGCGCAACGATAAGTTTTGCATGCATCTTCTTTATCTCCTCTGTCCCTTTGAATCGTTCTAGGATTGGTATGGTATTCTACCTTTGTTTGAGTTCTTGGATCATTGCATTGATCCATTCCTCTTCCTTGTCCCAACATTGGACCTGTGGATCCTCCTCCAACCATGTCCAAAGTTGGGTTGCTTTATCAAGCAATTCAGATGTTGTGCTAACCTGTTGTTCCATATCCTGTAGCTGCATTGTTTATTCCTACTTAATTTTCTCCTTCACTATTGATGGAGTGGTTGGTGTGAGCTGTTCATGGAGATTAGAGATCTCCTTCTAATATTGATCAATTTCCTGCGCAATCTGGTCAATCTTTCCTGCTACCGGCAGTTCATTCCCTTGTGCGGTTCTTGGGAGTTTCTCAAAAACTCCTCCCACTCTTCGTTCTAGCTCATTTCTGCGTTATTTTTCCTCCCGAGTTTCGAGCTTGACCTGCTCACAGAATTTTTCCAGTGCCTCACTCTTCTTTGTTTCTTGTTGTAGCTCGACTAAGTTTTTATGTGCACGAGACTGTACCTCGTGGTCGACACTAACTTGCAATTTGTGTAGTGCCCTTGATGGCATCCGTGTCAAGACCAATTGGATGTGGTCCAAGTCTTTCAGGGGTGTTTTCCCCATGATTTCATCCATGCACAGCATGTTAGGTTTGATGTAAATTGTTGCATTTGCGTGTGGCATGGTGTGGACTGGGTCTCATTCTTCTACCTCCACTCTTTCTTTGACCTATATTTTCAGTGGATCTGTGCCTCTATTGTTGCTTATTGTTTGTACTTCCTCGAATTTCTTGAGGAACTGTCCCATTTCTGTCAGATCTTTTTGCAATTTATCCCTATGATGCATGATCTAAATCTTCGCTAAGAAATCATGGACCATTATGGCGATCATTTCCCCGTCGTCCTGCATGATCCTATAGTCTGGTGATGCTCGTTGTGCCTTTGATTTCTTGTGCGCACCTCCTTCCTGCATGGTTGGTCTCTTATTTCCCCCTGGTTCCTGTGTGACGGGGTTTGGGGCGGTCTCCCTTGCTCCCTTAGCTTCTTTCGATTATCCGTTGGTCGGATGTGTAGTCTCTTTCTGCCCCTTCTGGGTCCCTATCTTCTTTGACCCTTCGTCTGCCTGAGTTGGCTTGTTTTGGCCCGTCTTTGGTTTCTTGGGCATTGGGACTTCCGGAAGTTGTGTTTCCACCTGCGCTGCCTCTCCTTCTACTGTTCTTTTCGGTACTTCCCAGGTAATGGATGGGATCCTCCATTCATCAGTTCATTCACTAATGACCATGTCTATATCACCTTTTGTGATGCAGTAGTGCATCGGTAGCCATTGTCTATCTGGATCCTGCCTTGGTAGTATCCATATTGTCTGTCTTGTGGTCCAGAAATTAGCGATGCCCACATATCACGCGACAGCCTTTGGTGTTATTCTCCATGATTGGTTGATGGATTCTTGTATGTCACGTAGGTATGATTCGAATATGATTCCATTCTCCCTCTTATGCCTGGCATGTGGCCCATATCTCAATAATAGGTATCTCGCTCCCGCTGGTTGCAGTCTAGTGCAAAAAATTACATACTTCGGTTCCCTCCATCCCATGAAGGCTATTAGGGTGATCATCCATGAGTAATGGAATTTTGTGCCTAGGTACTGTGCATCCTTGCAGTCCACCTGAAACAAATTCAATAGATATGGTGCCCAGCTCATAAAGGTGCCTTCTATGCACTAAGCTACAACTACAATGACTCCTTCTGGTACTTCCTCTTTGTGACATTTTCTGAGCAATTTGCAAGATAAGATCTTTGCACCCAGTTGTGTAGTTGCGTTGTTGATTCATTTGATTATGATGCCCCTCATTCCTTTGGTGGTGCTATTTTATTCTTCATCTCTTCTGCCAATGCTTTCTCCTTAGATTTGTCATCCAGAATCAACGCGGGATCCATACCCCGAATTGTAGTCATGTTATCTGCACGATAAGATCAACAGTTATGGGGATGGGTTTATCCAGCCATATATACCCTCCATGTGTAACTACTAATAGTTGCTTGATGCATGTTGTCGCGTACTGACCTCTGCCAAAATGTGGTAGCTTCAACAAACCTAATATTCTTGTTCTGTCCAGCCCAAATGCCCACTGGTGTGGCTGGCTGATCGTTTCTCCAAGTTCGTTTATGGTTATGGTCTGCATAAATACCCTCTGTGCAAGTTCTGGGAACTTGGTTTCATCTGATACATCATGGTCAAAATACTTGAGCTTCCCAACCTAACCCATTAGTTGTGGTTCTACCTGTACTCCATCTGGTATGCGTGGTAGCACAATTTCTACTGCAGGTTTCTTGCAAGGTGAGCTCGGTATCTAAACTCTATCTTTTTGTTGTGGTGGTTGGTTAGAAGTTCCAGCAACTTCCGATTGTTCCCCCATAAACCATTATGTCCAAGCCGAGGTAGTTCCAACGGTCTCCTCTATTGGTTGACCTAGGCTGGGTGCTTGCGACTCATCTAGTTGCATTGCTTCTCCCAGATTCTGTGTCGTTCTGTTAACTTCCACGGCTACTTGAGTGATTTCTGGTTGCACTTCCCATCAGGTTTTCGCTTCCTTGTTCTGAGGCTCCTGTGTCGTTGTTGGTGTATCCTATTTCATGGTCCCTGCTCATGGTTGTTGAATCTCTTCCATTATCGGTGTAGGGTTCACTGGTATTGCCTCTGGGGATGGGATCTTGTCGATATCGACGATATTCGATTGTTGTTGCTCATTTTCCTTCAGCGTTCCTCGTGGCCTAGTTTGAACCTTGTTCGTTCTAGTTGTCTAGCATGGTTCTGCTAGCTTCGGTGGTTCCATAGTGGTGATTGTCAAACGTTTGTTGAGTTTGAATGACTTTGGTGAGCTCTGTGGTCTTGCTTTGTTCATTCTGGCCGCTATTTCTCTCTCTCTGTTCTCCTTTCGTGAATAGACCAGTTTCTCCCGTGCTCACGTGTTGTATGGGCTTGTCATGAAGCTTGTTGAGGATGCTTCCTCCATGATGTGATTAATGAACCATAACTATGGGTTCAATGCATTTGTGGTGATTTCGTACTTTCCATTACGCTTAATTTTCCATCTCCAGTTGACGCGTTTAATGTGATGTTCCCTCAGTCCTTGTCGTTCTTTAATTCCTTTTAGTGTTGTACTGTCATACTTCTTTTTCCAACTTTATGTTTCCCATTTCTTTTTCTTTGGTATGTAACTATTGTCCTTGCCTTTGCTAAATTTATGTTTCGAATGTCATGTGGCCTTTCTCTCTTTGGCGTGCTGCGTGCTTTTTAGTCTGGTTTCCTTTTTTTTATTGAGCAGTGGGTGGTCGACTGTCCTTGTAAAGCTTCAGTCATCTCCCGTTGATCATTCCTCTCAGGTCTACGCCTGCTAAATCTCTTAACTGTACAGCTCCTCCTTCTATTACAGATTGTACCTTGTACGGTCCTAGCCAATGAATTTTAAGCTTCCCCGGGTGCTGAAACGATTTGTTGTCATAGAGAAATACTATATCTCCTTCCTTGAATGTCTTCTTCTTGATGTGTCGATTGTGCCAAGATTTATCTCTGGCTTTCTGCACTTGTTTATGGAATCTTGCTAGGATTCAGTCTTCCTCCATTGACAATAATTGAATCAATATTTCATGTACTGTGCCATGTTCTATCATTTGTGTGATAGCTGCTACGCGTAAGCTGGGTACTAAAAATTCTAATGGAACTACTGCTTCTTGGCCATAGACTAGTTTGAATGGTGTGTGCCCTGTCAACTTTTTGCATGTAGTCCTATATGCCCATAATACTGTTGGTACTTTGAGGTCCCATTCATCTCTGTTGACGTTACAAATCTTTGTTAGTGCGTTCTTGAGAATTTTGTTGAAGGCTTCTACCGTGCCATTTGCCTGTGGGTGATACGGTGTGCTCTTCTAGTGATGAACTTCAAACTCTTTGAGCATCACACAAATGGTGTTGTTTATGAAGTGCATACCTTGGGCACCCAAATCTGGTGATTACTTGTTCAAACAAGAAGTGTGATGTTGTCTCTACACTGCAGTCTTTTACTGGTGCGGCTTCTGCCCATCTTGTTAGGTATTCCATCGCGGTGATGATGTATCTTTTCCTTGTACTTTTGGCTGGTGGGTTAATGGGTCCCACAAAGTCTATTACCCATTTATTAAATGCCTGTAATGTTACTTGTTGTCGTAGTGGCATCTCATCCCTTCTGTTGGGTTTGCCTACCCTTTGAGTGACATCGCATCCCTGACAGTACTCTTTCGAGTCTTTGTGAATTATTGGCCACCATAGTCCTGTGCGTAATACTTTCTGAGCGGTATATTTTCCTACATAATATCCTCTTGTGATTCCCTCATGGGCTTCTGCTAAAATTCTTGGTCGTTCATACTCTAGCACATACCTTCGTAAAATGCTATATGCGCCCATCTTGTATAGATGTCTTGAGATCAGTTGATATTCGGCTATGCGGACTACCAAGTTCTTCTTCTGTGTGGTGGTATATTCTTTTGGCACAATACCTATGCTTAAGTACTGGATGATATCTATGAAGTAGTCATCAACAATCTGTATTGAGAATAATGCATCCGGAAAGGTGTCTTCTAGATTTGTAGGTTCTTCTCCATTTGTGACCCTTGACAAGTGGTCAGGTCCTGCATTCAATTTTCTTGGCTTAATTATTACTTCAAATTCAAATTCTTGGAATAGTAATAACCATCGACAGATTCTCCCCCCCCCAACACTGGCTTGTTGACTAGGCATTTCAAGGCTGAGTGATCTGTAAACATCTTAAAGTGTTTCACCAATAGGTAATGTCTGAACTTTTGCAGTGCAAAGACCATGGCTAGGCCTTCTCTTTCTGTTGTGTTATAATTTTGTTTAGAGTCTGATATTTTTTTGCTTGCGAACGTTATTGGATGATCCAAGTCTCTCTATCCTGGTTGTGCTAAGATAGCTCCAAGTGTTATCACTGATGCATCTACATGCACATGGAATGTCTTTTCCCAGTCAGGAAATACTAATATCGGTGTAGTAACCATATTTTCCTTCAGGGTATCCAAACCGTGTTGACACTCATCGTTCCATTGGTATTTGGTATCCTTCCTTAACAGTTTTTCCATTGGTGTTGTGATTTGCACATATCCTTTGATGAATTTCCTGTAGTATCTGGTGTTCCCTAATGTTGCTCTTAGTTGTCAGACTGTTTTTGGTGCTGGTAAGTTAACAATGACGACAATCTTGGCCGAATCCACTAACAAGCCTTGTTTTCATACTATGTGGCCCAATAGTATCCCAAACGGTATTCCAAATATGCATTTCTTGATATTCAGTGATATCTGGCACTGTCTGCATCATTCTAACATTAGTCGTAAAACTTCCACATGGTTTTTCAATAGACTGTAAATTTTCCAATCATCCAGGTATACTTCGAGGAACTGATGGATGAATTCCTTAAATGCTGCGATGACTACTCTGAGAAATATTGCGGGTGCATTCTTCAGTCCGAACGGAAATACTGTGTAGTGATAAGATCCCCATTCCATCGCAAACGTGGTCTTGTGTCTATCCTCTTGTGCTATCTTAATATGATGGTAGCATGAGAATCCATGAGTGAATGAGTAAGCTTCATGTCCTCCCACATTCTCTAACACTTCATCCATGAATGATGTAGGGAATGGGTCGTGTAGGAATGTGTCGTTCAACTTCCTCAAGTCGACGCATATCCTAATCCCTCTTCCTTGTTTCTTTTCCTGTACTACCATCGGGCTTATCCATTCTGATTCTTCAATTGGTTCGATGATGCCGGCTTCGATCATCCTATCAATCTCATCTTTAACTTTTTGTTTATATATGGGGTTCAGTCTATAGGGTCGTTGTCTCATAGGTCTCTCTTCAGGTCTGATTGGTATCTTCATCTCTCCCAGTTCTCCTGCTATACCCTTCATCTCTGTAAATGTTGTGGGAAAAAGGTTGTTATATTTGTGCAACAATTTTGTGATGCTTTCAACTGTTTGCTCATCCTAGTAGTCTCCAATGTTGGCCATTTTGGGTTGTTCAGTTGTCCCAATGTTAACCTTCTTTACCTCGATTGGCACAGCAATGACTTCTGATTCTATGGGTGGTCCTTCCACATCTTTTTCGATTTCTACTTCTTCAATATGAATATCACGCAGGTCATCTTCATATGGTTCTTTCTCTTGTACATGATAACATGACAGTAGTTCCTTGACTGTCTGTTTATTCCATTGTTGCTCTTCTGTGATAAATTCTATTTATGGTTCTTTGATGAATATTACTCCTCTAATTCGTTTGAGAGCTATGTCTATGTTGGGGTTCTCATGCTTGAATGAGAAAGTGATTGTGAAGTTCTGTTGCAACGTCCTCCATGTTGTATTTCCTTTGTGCAATTCCTGGTATGTGTACCAGTTTGCTAGTATTCCCTCTAAAGTATGTATGAAGTGATGAGGCCATTCCTCTGGTGGCATCATTTTCCACGGCATTTTGCACTTCGCCAAGTGTTTCTCTAGCACCTCTTGTTCTTGGTATTGTTGTTGTTTTTTGTATACCTTTTCTGCGTCGAACCTTATGCACAGTAAGCATTTACATTGATACCAGTCTATGATGGTCTCTTTATGTGTGCCCCACCATCTTGTGGGTGTGGCCTTGAGTGCTAAGTCAAGTGTTGATAGTCATTGGTTCTCTAATACTTTGTCTTCGTATTGTGTTAAGAATGTTTCCAAATCATTTAGCCCGTGGAAAGTGGGTGGTTCTTTGATTTTTGTGCCTACCCATCTTACTGCACGGTCTATTCTTGCACATCTTTGCGTGGATACTTCATTTAGTCTCTGTTGCCAGTTTTCTAACCCAGTATCTGAGTTTGTTTCACATGAAGTAATGCTTCACCAACTGAGTAATCCGTCTGTAGTTGGGTTTACGTAATCCTCATTGCGCACAGTTGTTCTGTACAGCTGGACGATCTCCTCTAAGTCCAGGCAAGTGGGTTCTACAAACCTCTCCCCTTTCAATGGATCTAGTGGTGTTATGACCATGTATTCTCTAGATTCAAATGTCATTTTCCTGGTTTTCAAATTGATTATGGTTTGGTTGTCAAACACCCAATCCAGACCAAGTAGTGTCGGGTAAGGTGTTGTGTCGTCCACTATTTCAATGACTTCAAATTCTGCTTTAGTGCGCACTCCATCAAGATCTAATGTTACTCCTTTCAGTCTACCTATTGGTAGGACTATATGATAGTTTGCTAGTTTTAATTGGACATTTGAGTATCCCAGTGTTGGCTCTCCCATGCAATTGCCAGGTCTTCTTGGGTAGAACATTCACTTCGGATCCTAGGTCTAGTATAAGGTCTCCCATATTGAAATCCCCAATGTTATCATTTAGTCTAAATTCCCTACTTGTTCTTCTTATGGTGTGTAGGTGATTGACAATTTTTGGTTCTAGCTTCTCTTCCATCTCGCTGTTACATTTTTCTAGTATGTTTTGCAATATTTTCACAGATGAAGGATCACTTAATACTTTTACGCATGATTGCAAAAAGCCTTTGATTGTAATTACTTGTCCTTTGGGTTGCATTCTGTTGGTATGGTCCAATGATGGAGGCATCTCATATTCTGGGGCTTCCTTGAATGGTTGCGCAGTTGGAGTCGACATTGTGTTCTCCTTCTCAAATTATTGTTTGGCTTCCTTAAAATTCTCCTTTTCTTTTGGCACGTCGAACTGCTTTCGTGGTTCAATGTTCTTCTTTATTCATTGGTTATGTGTTGGTTCCTGTCGAACTGCATCACTTTATGTTTTCATTCCTCCGCGGGTGACTATATTGATGTTTCTTCCATCATCCCTGGATTCAGCTGAAATCCACTGGACATTATGATTGTTCTGGTTCCTCTTTTCCTAGATATTTACTAGTAGTGTCGGGCATTCATCTGTGTCGTGCTCTGACGCGTGACAATACATACAAGTTGTGGGTGGGAGTGGACATTCCCGTGCATAATGTCCTAGTTGTTGACTATTGTGACATGTGATTGGTCCTCTACCACATCTGAAACCTCCTATGGCTCGTCCTCCTCCTCGGTAGCCTGCTCGATCACCTCTCGATGTGTTATACTATGGTGCTTGATTATACTGTGCAGTATTGTACTGGGGTTGTGCCAGGTTATACTGCGGTTGAACGTTATTGTATGGTTGTTGCACAGTATTGTATTGTTGTTGCGCAATGTTGTATGGAGCTGGGGTTTGATTGAACTGTGGCATTGCTTGCCCAGTCATCATTTCAGCCTATACCATGTATGCATCTGATGTTATTTTCCGCATCAGCTCCATAGTTCTGAAATATTTTTCATCATGGCATACTGACTTACAAAAGGTGCAATATGAATTCTTTGGAACTATCTGGTATTTCTGCATCATTGTGCAGTGATAACAGTCATGACTCGATTTCTTTCATATTTCGCACAATAACCCTCTCTGTGGTAGTGGATTTGGCATACCTGTTGCCATATACTGCACGAATGTTGGGCATTCGTTCTTGTGGTGTCCTTTCATCCTGCATGCGGTGCACCAAATGACTTCTTGTTTATCCTTGTTCTTATTCTGGTTCAGCTGAAATGTTAGATTCTTCAAATCCTCCTTCAATTCCTCAATAGTTGGGTCCGTCTACTGGTACTAGTTCTCTTCTAGTTGCAAGGCTGCCTGTAGAGCCTCTGCTTGCGTTTGAAATTTTTGTTGTCGCAAGGGATATTTTAAGTGTGGGAGTAGTGAGTTGACAAACAGGTGTCGATGTTGCATCTCGGTCATAAGGTGTTTTAGTTTTCCTTTTAGTCGCTTGAACCTTTGATCGATCTCCCATACCGATTCTCCTGGTTTCTGTCTTATTTCAATCATCTCGTTCATGTACTGATCCTCTGAGCTCAGCTTCTGGAACTCATTAATCAATAATTTCTTAATGTTGGCTAGTGTCCTTGTTGTCCCAGGGGCAATGTTCGTGTCTAGACTCATATACCAGTCTAGTGTGCCGTCTCTTAGAGTAATCTCTAGTTGCACAAGTTTGGTATCTTCATCAGTGATCTATTTTGCCTCCCAGATATTTTCACAAATGAACAAATGCTTCTCAGGGTCTTTTGTTGCTTCTCCTCGAAATTATGGTAATTTTATAGTGGGATCGTGTCCTTCCATTTTGAATACTGAACTACTACCTCCTCCATGAAGTGTATATACTTAACTAGTGCTATCAAAACTGGCTCCTCCAGTTGTTGCTCCTAATGTAGATGTACTTATTGCTGTCGGACTTCCTCCAAAATTCAGTTGTCTAAACGGTGGTGTTCTCTTTGGTGTATTAGTCACACATGGGTTCATGGGTTCCACACTGACATTAATATGGATAGGATGGTTGCCTTCTCCTCCCATTATTGGGCCTCTTGTCTTCTTCTCATATGTTTCATGCAGGATTTCCTCAATCTTCTCCACAGCCCGGAGATCCTCTACCTCTTCCTCATCGCTTTCCAAGCCCTCCCTCATGGCTACGACTCTCTTATTGGTATTCACCTTATATTGGTAGGGTACTCTGCTATGTGTCATTCCTGATGACGCCAAGATCCAATTGAGCTAGTCGTCATCCATCATGATCAGGTCCAAGGGTTCCTCCTCCTTCTTTCCTTTATCCTAACATCCTTCCATTTATCCTCTCTCTGTCAGTGCTTCCCCCCTCCCCCCATGCACGCAGGGAAGTTTAGATGTTTGATTCCATTGTCATTACACATTTTTTATATAGAAGTATCTTAATATAAGTATACAAGGATTGAATGTACCTTCCCTGAGGTCCATGTAGAAATTCTTGCTCTGCTACGCTGTATGACTTCGTTGTGACGACTGCAAATTCGGTGATGAAGCTTGCCACAATACTGTCAAGACAAAAGTCTACTGCGTGGGTGAATTTGTTGTTCACCTGCTGTAACTGCTAAATCTGTACTAGGGTCCACTCTAGCTATCGAACTGAGTTTGTCGTGTGGTTATCCTTCAACCTTAGTATCCACTCCTGTAGTAGATGTGGAAAATCACAGAAAAAGACTTCATGTAAATCAGTAAATACGTATTTATCCAGATATTTGCAAGGTGTGAGTCTAGGGTTTCTATTGTCTTTCTGGGCAAACTCTAGCTCTTTCGTTCTCAACCAACCTTTGATTTTTACTTTTGTGGGGTTCCACGGTCTCAACATTCCCTTCTAATGGCTCATTGGTCTTCTTATTTCACTCGTTCTTTTCTCATGCAATATGTCTTACCTACTCAATCCTCTCTTGTTCCTTTTAACACGGCAACAGAACCATTTGTTGGTTTAACTGCTCTCTTTTACTGTCTGATTTATTGACCCAAGGTTCATGTCTTTCGGGTTTCCAACAAAGCCTCTAAAACTATCGGCCCTCCTGGTAAACCAGAAGGCAACATAGTACATAGAATGTACTACGCAGTCTCACCCGAGATAGCTTTAAATGGGTGGTTGTAAGAATCAGTTGTTTACAGCCTAGGATTTAGTATGAGATAGAGGTTTATTAACCAGAGCCATGCGCTCTGATCTGTGAATGGAATCTACTTTTTCCTCATGGGTGCACGTGTTGGTAAATATGTAACAGACAACGAAAGGCATGAGGAATGTACAGAGGGTTGTTAGCATATTTACAGGCAGTGTATACTTGTCATTGATGGCGAGTACAGTTGCGGTTCTGGTGATGGCTTGAGTACAACAACAATGAGTAGCAGCACAACAATAATCGGGAGGATAAGAGTCAGTGACCGTTGGATCCCATTCAAATTTCCTGAAAGAACGAGGGTCGTTAGATCTGAATGAATACAATGAAGAGGAGGACAGAGCTCAGTTGTTAGATCCAAGCGCAAGACCCGACCATCGTCGGATCAAGGATAACTTGCACGCTCTTTAAAGTACAAGGAGAAGTGGGAGTAATTGCGATGTGCAAAATCATGATCTAATCTGAGTCATCGAGGTCTAGGTTGATCTGAACCATTGATCAAACTCCACATCGGAGTTTCGCGAATCGGGACTTTGAAATGCCAAAATGTCTTGACATCAAAAACCCCAATTTCGCGATATGCGATATTGCGATTCAATCGCAGCCATTGAATCGAGAATGAGATCTGGACCATTGATCATAGCCCGTATCGGAGTTTCTCGAATCAGGAATTTAAAAGGCCAAGAACATAATGCCGATTTTGCGATATGCGAAATAGCGATTGAATCTGGACCGTCAGATCCAGAAATGATCAGGACCGTTGATCACAGCCCGTATCGGAGTTTCGCGGATCGCAAATTCTTGAGGCAAAGAACACAATACAACAAGAATCCCGATTTCGCGATGTGCGATATCACGATCCAATCGTGGCCGTTGAAACAAGTTAATATCTGAACCGTTGGTTCAACTCCGTGTCAGAGTTTCACGATTCGCAATATG